>JALBUQ010000075.1:0-116296 GCA_024364755.1 Pseudohyphozyma bogoriensis
TGTCTTCTAGGGAAAAGGAGCCAAGAATGGGTTCTTGGCTGGCCGGCAGGCGCGAAGGCTTGAAAACGGTGACGAATCAAGGACGAGCCTTGGACTTTTCGGTGGTTTTTCGCTATTTCGCTTCGCGCGAGGAGGGTGGGTTGGCACAGTTCCCCAGAGTCGGAACAGCATCGTCTGGCTTGGCTTCCTAATCTTCACTGCTTCAGCACATCCAATTTTAACTCACCCACCCACCCACCAGCAGCACTACATACAAACAAACAGCCACACCACACCACGTAGGCCAACCATGTCCGCCAACACCCCGCCTTCGTCGTCGGGGGCCCCACCCCAACCTCTCTACTTCCTCATGTCGTCCAACGAGTTGTGTGAAAAGTTCAACACCTCCGTTCAGTCCGGGTTGGAGGACTCCAAGATCGCGGCGCTGCAGCACGAGCATGGCCGCAACGAGTTGCAGGGAGGCGGCGGCGTCTCGGTCGTCTCGATCCTGATGGGTCAGATCTTCAATGCGATGGTTTGTCTGAATCGTTTACTCTACTAAAGGTGGGGACGATTGAGGAGCCAGGACTAAGAGACTGACCTTTGCGGACGTAGGTCTTGGTCCTCATCATCGCTTTCGCGGTCTCGCTTGGCATCAAATCATGGATCGAGTCTGGCGTTATTGCTTGTCTGTACTCTTAAACTATATATTCCTTATCACTCCTAACGCTTACACCCCTCCAGTTGTCATCCTTGCCAACGTTGTCGTCGGGTTCATCCAGTACGTGGTCTCTCTTCCAAGCGCGCCGAGCCGCCATGACACTCCCCACGTTACTAACCCTCCACCACCCCACTTCCACTCTTCTTTTATATAAAAACAGAGAATATGGCTCAGCAAAGACCATGTCCTCCCTCCTCTCCCTCTCCTCCCCCTCCGCCGTCGTCATCCGCTCCTCCGTCTCGCACACGATCCCTTCGCCCGAAGTCGTCGTCGGCGACCTCGTCGAAGTCAAGACGGGCGATGTCATTCCTGCCGATTTGAGGCTTGTGGAAGCAGTCAACTTTGAGACTGATGAAGCCTTGCTTACGGGGGAGAGCTTGCCGGTTGCGAAGGATGCGGAGTGGGTTTGGGAGGGGAAGGAAGGGGGCGAGGCGAGTGAGGTTGGCGTGGGTGGTGGGTCTCACTTCTTTTTATTACTGTAAAGCTTTATAAAGATTCGTTAATTGCTTCGTCCTCCTGCAGACCGCGTCAACATGGCATTCTCGTCGTCGACCGTCACGAAAGGCCGCGCCAAGGGCATTGTCGTCGCCATCGGCATGAACGTGCGTACTCAATCCACGCTCTCTAGCAGTATTTATTAAGGTGCAAATATTGATACCTCTACACTACAGACCGAGATCGGCAGCATCGCCCGCTCGCTCGGTGGCAGCGACACCAAGGTCCGCAAGATCCGGCGCAACGACGACGGCCACGCGCCCTTCCAGCGCTACGTATCGGCGTACGCCCTCACCGTCTCGGACAACGTCGGGAGCTTCCTCGGCCTCAACAAGGGCACGCCCCTGCAGAGGACTCTGAGTAAGCTCGCGGTGGGATTGTTCTTCGTCGCGTGAGTGCTGTCCCTCTTCCCAGGGTACGTGGCTTGCCGCTGACCATCGCTTTCCCTGCAGCGTCCTCTTCGCCATCATCGTGTTCTCTGCCAACACGTGGAAGACGGACAAGGAGATTGTCCTTTATGCTGTCGCTACTGGACTCTCTATGATTCCCGCTTCCCTGGTCGTCGTCCTCACCATCACTCTCGCTGGCGGAACCCGCGCCATGGCGAAACGTAACGTCCTCGTTCGCAAGCTCGACTCGCTCGAGGCGCTCGGAGCTGTTACCGATATTTGCTCGGACAAGACTGGTACCCTCACCCAAGGTTAGTTCCATCTCTATTCAAACGCCTTCGTGCGGAAGCCTGTAGACTGACGTGTCGTTTTGCCTCAATACAGGCAAGATGGTCGTCCGTGCCGCCTTCATCCCCTCCAAAGGCACTATCCTCGTCGGAGAGAACAACGAGCCCTTCAACCCTACCATCGGCGATCTCAGCTTCTCCCCTCTCTCGCCCGCCGAGCAAGCCCGCCGCTCAGAGAAGCACGACGCGTCCGGCAACAAGGGCGCCGTCACTCCTCCTGCTTCCACCACCGCCGACGAACTCAAGGCGGGTGGAGAGGAGAACCAGCATTTTGAGCGCTTCCTCAATATCGCGAGTTTGTGCAACCTTGCGACGGTGCTGGAGAAGGAGGATGGCTGGGTCGCGAGGGGTGATCCGACGGAGTGCGCGATCCAGACGTTTGCGCATAGGTTCAAGTGGGGGAGGGAGAGCTTGACGGAGGGAAAGAATGGTGAAAACGCGAAATGGGGTGCGTCTCTTTCTGATCGTTCGGTTGGCAGGAAGAAGGGCAAGTACTGATGACGTGGACGTTCGTGGGAACAGCTCAAATCGCGGAATACCCTTTCGACTCGGACACGAAAAAGATGTCGGTGATCTTTGTGCGCAACTCCGACGAGTAAGCCTATTCCTAGCTTCGACTCTCATGAACCCTACTAAGCACCACTCGGCACCTCAGGAAACAATTCGTTTTCACCAAGGGCGCCGTCGAGCGCGTCCTCACTTCCTGCAAAACTATCCAGACCGCCGAGGGTCTCGTGGACTTTACGGAGGACCACGAGGCAACCGTCATGGAGAATGTTGAGGTTCTCGCGGAGCAGGGGTTGCGAGTGTTGGCGCTGGCGACGAAGACCTGGAGCAACACGGGCGAGGCTCCCAGGGACGACGTGGAGCGGGATCTGACTCTTATGGGCCTCGTTGGCCTTTATGGTGAGAGACTTTCCTTTCAATGGCTATCAAATGTATGTCAGACTGACGAGCGCTTCTGATGACGATGACCAGATCCTCCTCGTCCCGAGACTCAGGGCGCCGTTCGCGAGTGCCACAACGCCGGCATTCAGGTTCACATGGTGAGCTCCTCTCATTATAACGCCTTTGATAGTCACTGAAAAAGAGGCTCTACCCAGCTTACTGGAGACCACGTCGCCACGGCCCGCTCCATCGCCATCCAAGTCGGCATCCTCCCGCGCAACCTCACCTCCTTCTCGAAAGAAGTCATCAACTCGATGGTCCTCACCGCCGCACAGTTCGACAAGATGAGTGACGACGAGATTGACAAGATGCCGATGCTCCCTCTCGTCATCGCGAGGTGTGCGCCTCATACGAAAGTTAGGATGGTGGAGGCGTTGCACAGGAGGAAGGCGTTCTGCGCTATGAGTGAGTCGAGGTCCACGTTGCGAGGAGGAAGAGTGTTGCTGACAGATCTCAACAGCGGGAGATGGTGTCAACGATGCTCCTTCTCTCAAGCGTGCCGACATTGGAATCGCCATGGGCATGAACGGCAGCGACGTAGCCAAGGTCCGTCTTCCTTTCGTACGACACCTCCTCAAACTCCCACACTGACGTGTCCCGGTCAATGCAGGACGCGTCCGACCTCGTCCTGACGAACGACCAATTCGACTCGATCCTCAACGCAGTCGAAGAAGGTCGTCGTATGGCCGACAACATCTCGAAATTCGTACTTCACCTGTTGGCGCAGAACGTGATCCAGGCGCTCGTCTTGCTCATCGGCTTGGCGTTCAAGGACGTCAATGGGTTCTCCGTCTTCCCTTTGGCGCCGGTTGAGATTCTGTACATTATCATGGTGTGTGTCTCTCTTCAATTCGTGGTGAATGGCGAAGCTGATCAACTTGCGCTCTAGGTCACATCTGGATTCCCGGCGATGGGTATCGGAGCGCAAGCGGCGTCCCACGACATCATGAAGCGCAAGCCTCGCTCCGTAAGTCCCCGAACAAGAAGGCCTGCGACCCTTACTGACAATCTAACGTTTTTCTAGGCAAAGAACGGAATTTTCACGCATGAGCTCCTGCTCGATATGCTCGTTTACGGCCTCGTCGGCGCCGCCCTGTGTCTCGCCACGTTCACTCTCATCGTGTTCGCCTTCAACGACGGCAACCTCGGCATCGACTCAAACAACACGGAGGGGGACGGAAGCATCAACGTGTTCAGGGCTCGCAGCGCGACTTTTGGCCTCCTGACTTGGATTTCTGTGAGTAATCGTCTTGGTGCCGCGACGAGCGCCTTTCACTGACGTGCCACTGGTTTGAAAGCTGTTCCTCGCGTTCGAGGTCATTGATCTTCGTCGCTCGTTCTTCCGCCGTGTACCAAAGACTGAGTAGTAAGCCACACCTTCCTTCTTGTAGTTGAAGTAGCGTCCTCACGCCTTTGCTTCCTTGCCAGCCCCTTCACGCAATGGGCCCGCGACATCTGGGACAACAAGCTCCTTTTCTGGTCGTGTGTCTTCGGCTTCTTTAGTGTCTTCCCCATCGTCTGTGAGTTTCTCCACATTTGATCAATCTCACATACAACTGTAACTAACCTTTTTGCGCTCTTTCAGACATTCCTGGATTGAACACGATCGTGATGAAGCACGCTCCCATCACCTGGGAATGGGCGCTCGTTTTCATCGGCTCGCTCATCTTCCTCCTCGCCGCCGAAGGGTGGAAGCTCGCGAAACGCGTCTACTTCCGTCGTCAGGCCATCAAGGCTGGCGGGACTGGAGACGAAGAGGACGACGCGGTGCTCGAGATTTTCAGGGAGTGGACGACAGCCGGGTGGGATAAGGAGAGGACGTTGGTCGTTTGAGGTTGGGAAAAAAAAGGACACTCTTTGTGTAGAGAACGCGAGGGATTTGTGAAATAGACAGATGCGATACGTGTACACTCAAGTTTGTGTGAGACGGAGGTTGTGAACATTGTCCGCTTCCCTGATCCCTCACGAGGTTGTCATCAAAGCCGCATTTCGAGCAAGTACAGTCACACGCGTGCGAGAGGCAGAACGAACAGATTAAAACAATTACGACAAAAAAAGACTGTGCAAACCCCTACAAAAACCAAAGAAGGAAACCCTATCGACACCAGTAAGCCCTCAATCACTCCTCCCACCTCCACCCTAAATCTGCCCTGCTCCTCCGCCCGCACCTCCTCCACTGCCTCCCGCAGGAGCGACGCTCACCATCTGGTTGGCCCTCGCGTTCTCCTCCTCACAGACCTTGCTCAACAACTGCAACGACGGTCCGAACTGCTTGATGTCGTTCTCGATCTTCTGGACGTAGTTCTTGAACGCGTCGATCTGGATGTACGCGTTCGAGACGCCGTTGCCGAGTTTCGTGTAGTTGCTGAGGGGGAGAGAAGGAACGCGTGAGTTACGGAGTAAGAGGAAGTAGAGGGGAAAAACATACCTCGTGAGTTCACCGAGGTGAGCGATGACCTTCGTAAGCTCGGCTGCGAGTCCCTCCTTCTTGACGAAATCCTTCGTGAGCTCATTGACGTCCGGCAACAACGGAGGGAGGAGCGGCGCGAGAAGGGGGAGGAGGATGGAGCTGGCTTGCTGGGAGAGAACGCGCTGGACAGCCTCGACGACGTGAGGCGGTAGGAACTTTTTGATGGCGGGATCGAGGAGCGACTTGTTGTCCTCGTTCTCGAGCAAACTTTTGAAGAGCGCCGGGAGGAGAGGCGAGATGAGTGGAGGGAGTTCGTTCGCGCCTTCTTGAGCGAAGAGTTCACGGACGGCGGGGGAGAGGAGTGGGGTGAGCAGCGGGTTGAGGAGTTCTTCGCCTTGTTGATGGAGGAGGTTGGTGACGAGGGGGAGGATAACGGGGCCGAAGTCCTTCCGGAAGAACACGATGTTAGCATGCGAGTATAGCTCGGCGCGAGCGAAAACGGCGAACCATGTTCCTCACGCGCTCCTCCATACCGCCAGCCATCGAATCGAAGATCTCAAAATCCTCTTGCATCCTATCGAGCCTCTCCTTATCCCACTCGCCGAACCTCGTCTCCAAGCACGCGTCAACGGCGCTGAACATCTTCTTCACGTCCACGTCGCTCGTCACCGACGACTGCACCAAAGCATGTCTTGTTAGCGTTTCATCGATATTAACGTAAGATTGGAGGTAGGCAGTACCTTGAGTGAGGTCAACTCGTCGTTCAGCTCCTCGAGACTGCTCTCCAGAGTCCGCACGAGCTCCTCCAGCGTCATGAATCCGTCCTGAGTCTTCCTTTGGATGTCGGCGTTGGAGTTGACGAGATCTCTGAGCGACGCAAGGTTCGACTCGAGCTGAACAAGTAAAGCACAACCACGTCAGCCAACAACCTAATTCGAAACCGCTAAAGCTCAAGAACTCACCGTCGTCCGACTCGACTTCGTCACCCTCTTTTGATCTTCCTGCGCCGTCTCGATACTATCAATCCTCTCATGGATCTTCTCGATCCTCTCGTGAACGCTCTTGATCGCCGCCGTCGACTCCTTCTTGATCTCGGTGACACACTGCTCCTTCACCTCCGTAAGCAGCTCCGCTCCAGCCAGACTCATCGCCGCCGCGTCTTCGCGCTGGCGCTCGAGACTCTCTGGACGTGGTCGCTTCCTCGACGCCGAAGGCGAGTCACCGCGGAGGGGAGGCTCGATGGGGCTGTTGGCGGCCGAGTTGCGAGCACTGTCGCTCCCTCCCTTCCCCTTCTTCGACGAGAGGTACGCCTCGATGCGCTTCGGCGTGTCCTGCTTGACCCACGCCTCCGTCTTGGTGATGGTCTTCTGAAGCGCCTCGTTGATCCACTCCTTGGTCTCCTTCTGCGACTTGGCAAGCATCGACTTGGTCACGACAGGGTCGTGAGGATCGACGTTGGGCCCGAATCGCTCGAGAAACGCGTCATTGGCAAGCTTGATCGCCTCGGCGTGCGTCTGCTGCTGCCATCCTTCCCAGACAGGTGCCAACCCGCTGGTCGCATGCCCGGTGACAACGTTCATCGCGTGCTCCGTCACTTGCGCGTACATCGCCTCCTCCTTCTTGCTGTTCGCTTCGGCGAACCTCTTCTCGGCGGCCTTGATTTCGTTCTCGAAGTACGTCCGAAGCGCGTTCAACGACTCGTGAGTGACGGCTCCTCCCGACGACGAGCGAGCGATCTGCGCTTTGAGCTCGTCAACCTTGATGGCGTTGGTGGACTTGAGTTGGCCTATCGTGTTTACCAAGTCCTTCCTGAGCTTCTCCGTACCCACGTCGACGAGAGATTTGATCTTGACGTCCAACACCAGCTCCGACGAGATGTAATTTGGGAGGGCGGCGGCGCGCGAGAAGTCGCTCTTGAGCGTCTTGAGTTCCGACTCGAGCGTCGAGATCCGGTTGGTGAACTTGGACTCGGTTGCTTGGACGGCGGTTTGGATGAGCTTCTCGACGTCGGCTTGGGTGAGGGTCGAGGCGGGTGTGGAAGTGGATGGCGCAGGTGTGGGTGTGGGAGAGAGCGAGGAGAGGGCGGAGGTTTTCCTGCGAGGTGATGTCGGGCGAGGTGCTGAAGATGCTGGAAATGCACCAGAACAAAGAAATAACATATGGTCAGCATGTACGACCTCCTCCGAAGCGAAAGTCGTGCCTAAGGTCACGCCTCCCCCCAAACAAACAACGCAAACTCACCAGAACTCGACGCCCCCGTCCTCGACGCATCCGCCGTCCCCGTCCTCGAACCAAAGTTACTGAATCCCACCGGAGCACGACTCGGCGCTCCTCCTGCCGTATTCGACGACGTCCTTTCCGTCGCCAGCGATCTCGAGTCTCTCGAGTCTCTCGAGTCCCTCAAGTCCCTTGAGTCCCTCGCCGGCGGTCTCGATGGTCCACTCGGAGCCACCGCTGCAGCTCTCGACGGCGCTCGACTCGGTGCCGACGCGTTCGACGCTGGGGCACGGGCAGGAGGAGCAGCAGCAGGAGCGATGGGCGTCGCACGGGGCGCTGAAGGCGGGTACGGGTTGCTGCTGGTGTGAGCGGGAGCGGGACGAAGCCTGTCGCCAGGGCGGTCCCGGTTGTTGGACATCGCCGTGTGAGGGTGTTAGCTCAGATTGTGTGTCGAATTTTCGGTGGTGGAAGATATGGCGAGGCGAGTGAGGAGCGGGAGGGAGGAAGGCGCGCCTGTGACTTGGGGCGAGGAGCCCAAACTTCGAGAGCAGATCTCCAGACAGGAGTTCCGGGATAATCGTACGCGTGGCTCGAAAAAAGTGCAGCAAGTTGGGTCGTCTACCCTACAATAAGGCTTAGAACAATGACAGACCAATTACATAAACATCAGCACATACATATTCCAACTAAACACCAATGCAAAAGAAACAACTCTCGCAGACGTGGCCCACAACAAATCACCACGTGGCGTCAAGGTCCTCGGCACGTCCACCCTCTTCCCCTCGATGTCCCTCACAATCCTCATAACCTCCTTGAAGCCAGGCCCCAATTCCGCTACAGCGGCTTTGAGCTGCTGGCTCTCGTCGAACGTCGCTTGGGTGTGCGTCTGGAGCTCGGAGAATTGTTGGGCGTGTTGAGCTGTTGCTCTGGTAGGGCCAAAAAGTGTGGTCAGCTGGATGGGAATGATGTGACGGAGGAGGATGGAAAAGAGACAAACGAGTTGAGCTTCTTGAGCTGGGGATCAACGACGTGCGCGACCTCCCGCTTGATGATCTCCAGAGTCATTGGTCTCCCGAAGCACGCATCCACAGCAGATTCTATGACCGATACCAGATCCTGTTCACCACGCTTATCAGTACTGTGCGCGTTTGACGAACGAAGGAAAGACAGAAAAGAAAAGACAAACGCACCGCCTCCCCCATCCTCTTCGGCCACGTCGACACCTCTGCCCTCAGCTGCTCCAAATCGTCCTCGAACACCTCCCATTTCCTTAGCACCGCGTTGCCATCTAAATCGCCGAACCGATCCTTGAGGGCTCCATCGACCACTTTGAAGACTTCTGGCTGGTCGAACGCTGCTGATGTCGTATTGTCGGCCGATTCGGACTCGCGAAGTCGTTTGCGGGGTGAGCTCTGCTATGCGGTATGTTCCAAGTGAGTGGAACAGGAAGATTTTGAGATGAACAAAAACGAAGAACGCACGGGAGTCGAAAGAGCACCACTACGGCTCGACGCAAGGGTGGTCTTGAGCTCCTGCATCTCCCTCTCGACTCTCTCAAACCTTCTCGTATACTACACGTTTCCAACACAGCTTCAGCTTTCGGGAAACCCCGAGACACCCACCGAAGAAAAGCAGAAGCCGACTTACCAACCCCCGATCCGACTCGATCGTCTTCTGCAAATCCTCAAACATCTCCATCGACGAATCCAACCTCCTGCCCATTGCCTTGAACTTTTTCTCCACTTCCACTTCGCCCCCACTTCTCTTTTCAAGCTCCTCGACTCTCTTCAGCGATCTCTCCAACCCCCTCTCAACGTCCTCGTTTTTCCTCCTCGCGCCCTCCAAATCACTCCTGACCGACTGGGACACCTCGTCCTTCAATCGACCGACAAGGTCCTTGTAAACATAAATGACGAGTTTGGTGTAAATCTTGTCCCTCGCGTCGTCGAGGTCCGTCTTTGTGACAAACTTCTGCTGAGGTTGCGTCGACGGCGACGACGGTGGTGGTGGCGGTGATGTTGCTCCGAAAGTCGTCGTCGAATACGGCGGCGATCCGAACGTCGACCTCGTTGACGCACCAACCCTCCCACCACTCTTCTTGAGCTCCTCAACCTCCCTACCAAGCTCCCCCATTTTCTCTCTGAACGCAGTGATCTCCTCCTCCTTCTTCGCGAGCAACTGCCTCCACGTCGCCCTCCTCTCGTCCTCTTGCTCCTGCCGCCATACTCTCTCCTCCACCGCCTTGATCACTTCCTGCCCTCTCGCCCTTTCGATCGCCAATACCCTTCCAGCGACGCCTTTCGTTTCCTCTCCGAGGGACGACAAGCTGTTCTCGAGGCCTGAGGTTCTCGCTTCCCTCTGCTCGCGCTCCGTGCTCACGCAACTAACCTCCTTCTCCGCTTCACCAACTCTCCCCTCTATTCTTCTTACACTCTCAGTGACCTCCTCAAAGGCTCTCACCCCCCTCTCCTTAACCTCCTGCACCGTCTCGCGCATAGCCTCCTTCGCGTCCTCCAAATCGGCTTTCGCACCCCTCACCGCATCGTCCAAACCGTTCTGCAACGCCTGGACCTCTTTCTTCAGCCCCTCAACCTCATCTTTCGTGGCTGACGCTTCGCGCAGCTCAGCGAGTTCTCGACGAACGCCCTCGAGCTCGAGCGTGAGTTTGAGCTCGACTGTCGAAGCTGACGTGGCTGGTTCGGGAGGAGAAGGTGACAGCGAGAGTCGGGAGAGGAGGGAGGGGGTGGGAAGGGTGGAGGATGAGGTGTGCTGGGAGGGGATGGTAGATAGGAGGGTGAGGAGGGAGGTGGTGAGAGAAGAGAGTGCGGCTGGGGTGCACGTGGAGGAGGTGGAGGAGAAGGATTGCGCGAGTTGTCTGGTGGGCATTCCAAAGGCTTCAGTTTTTTCCTTTCCTCGAGAATGAATGATGTAAGTGAGTGGGTTACTTACAGGACGAACGCGTTCACCGCGAGCTGCTGCTCGTTTAGCTCCGACGCCGGAGATGGGGCCCTCGAAATCGCAGGCGGGGGCGATAGACTCGAAGCGGGGACGAGTGCGGGAGCGGGACTCGGTGCACGACTAATCCCAGCAGGCGACAAATTTCCACTCAAGATCTGGCCTTCCTCCAGCCCACTCGTGCTCATGCTCATCGCACTCAACGACCGCTCCAACAGCGTCGACTTTGGCGATGGACTCTCCGCCGGGGGCGCCACTGCGAGTGCGGGTCGTGAGCTCGGCGCAGATGTCTGTTTTTGGGTCCATGAAGGCGGAGCGATATCCTTGATGACAGGTGAAGGAAGATGGCCGGAATTCTCTCTTTGTCGTGGTGGTGGACGGGCAAGATTGCGAGGAGGCGTGCCTGGGGACCGTGCTCGCTGGTGCTGGAGATGCGACGAAGTTCGGCGGGGCGACAGCGAGCGAGAACGGGAGAATGCAGGGCTCCTGCTTCGTCCCCGAGCTGGTGGTGGGCCGTTGTAGAGTGCTCGTGGGCCTGTTGGTGCTCCTTGAGGCGGGGAGCGTCCGTCGTTCCGTCCGCCGTGGTGAGGACGGTTCGGAGGATAGAGGTACGGCTGGTGGTGCTGGCCGCCGCGATAAGGTGGTGGTTCGTAGTACCGACCAGGACGACCGGGTGGTGGCCTTCCGCTCATGATTGTTGATATAGAAAGTTATGGTCGAACAGAAAGGAGCGAGAGAATCGGACGAGAAAATCGCGGACCCGGGATCGACGATTCGGACACAAAGGGAAGCTCGGCGGGCCGCTTGGCCTCCGACGCCCATCTCCTTCCCGGATATCTCGCATTGATTCTCGGTCTCAGCACGAAGAAGTAATGGTGTTATATTGCACTGGATCCAACATCTTCCACTCGCTCCTCCCACCACCCTCTCCTCTCGAGCTCACCCGCCCAACTCTCGTCCCGGACGCGCGCTCGCTCATCTCTGCTTCGTGGTCGCAATCCATCGTCCGTCAGTGCTCTTCTGCTCTGGCTACAACTCCACCCATTGATGCTATATCTCGCTGAACTAGGGCTAAACGACGACTCTCAAGTGCTTTATGGGCTGCCACTGCCGGTCGAGCTGTCGGAAGTGTTGAATGACACAAGCGCGATCCTGCTCGGCCACGACAGCTTCCAGGCGTGCTTGGTGAACGGTCAGCTAGAAAGGTTTACCGAGGATGGTAGAAGAGTACTAGTGAGGGCTGGAGTTCGATTAGCGAGCATCAACGGACGCGGCGAGGTCCTCGTCGTCACTTGTTCGTCCTTCCTCCTCCTCTTCCTCTATCATCACCCTAACCCATTCTCACAGACGACAACCCACAAATCCTTTTCTACCCCTCCCTCCTCTCCCCGACACCAACGACCCTCACGCTCCCTTCTTCCCTTCCCTCCTCCTCAATCGCCCACCTAACCTCCCTAACCTCCGGCTCCTCTCACTTCCTCCTCCTCCTCTCTCCCCCCAACTCCCCTTCCTCCTCCCAAATCCTCTCATACGGAGACAACCGATTCTCCCAACTCGGCGTCCCCTCCTCCTCCCCCTTTCCCAACCCCCCAACTCAACTCACTCTAATCGAGTTCTTCACCTCCCTCTCACCGACCCATATCTCCTGCGGACACTCCCATTCCGCCGTGCTCACTTCTTCTGGTGGTGTCTATGTGTTTGGTAGCGATAATGAAGGACAGTGTGCGGGGTGGAGTGAGGAGGGTGCGCCAGGGTTGGTGCAGCTAGTAGAGGACGGGGAGGAGCCGGAGGTGGTGGGAGTTGCTTGTGGCGCTTTTCATACGATACTTCTTGCAGAGAAGGAAAGTGGGGAAAGGGAGGTCTGGGTCGCGGGGTTGAGTGAGTGACACGGTCTTCTTTATAAAAAGGAAAAGGGACACGTGGCTGACGGTCTTGGTAGATCAAGCGGGGCAGTTGGGAAGTGGGGATAGGGAGTCGAGGAGAGAGTTCGAGAAGTTGGAGTTGGGTGAGGTGGGAGGGAAAGTGGTGAAGGTTGGTTGTACGAGGTGGGCGACGTTCGTCGAGGTCGAAGAAGAGTGACCCGCTGTACTCGTGAGTCCTTCGCTTGGCCAACGTTTGGCATCAGATAACTAATTCTCAGTCAAGATTGGAACAGAGAAGATGGTCACTACTTCTCAACCAATGTTCGTCGAGAGCTTCTGGCGTTGGCAGATTGCACGTGGCCTGGTACACACGAGCGACAGTACTCTCATTCACGTCCACCGCGCTACCAATCACCCTCTGTTCAATTCTCCGCGCTCTCCCCCTCTCTTTTCGCAACACCGAACATCTCCCCGCTCATCTCCCCGACGTCGGCCTCCTTCCCGCTTCGCGTTCTCCCCGTCGAGCTCCCGCACGCACGGGTACCCGGAGTTTCGGTGCCAACCCCCGCCTATTGTTCCCGCTGGGGCATCTCGCGGGTCCCGCCCAATCCGATAGGCCGTCTTTTTTCTTTCCTTTTCCTCTTGTTCCCTGCTCCACCACTTCCCCCCATGTCCCCCTCCAGCACGCCAACCTCTCTCCCTGCGCTCCCCCCTCGTCCACCAACAGGGTTCCAACTCCAAGGTCCCCTAATCTTCTACCACATCCTCCGGGACCTCGTTCCCCTCCCTACGTTCCTCGGTCTAGGAGCATTCCTCTGCCATCCTTCCTCCCGTCTCTTTCCGAGAGGATGGTGGGTCCTACCGTCGGCCCTGGTGGTGCTTCCTTGGGTGAAGCAGGTGTTGGTTGCGAGTGGGGTGATGAAGAACCCCTGGACGAGGGACGTGGTGCCCGGAAGGACGTGGGCGAAATTGAGGGAGGGAGAAGGAGGAGAGCCGAGGGAGTTTGCGGTGCTCAATATTGGTGCCAAGTACGTCAGTCTTCTGCGAGGCATCTGGACGGGAGGGGGAGGGGTACTGAGGCTTGGTACGGTGTGGGGCTTGGGCAGTTATAACGGCCCGTTCGGGAGGCTGAATGCCAAAGCAAAGTTTCTGACGAGCTTCCAGACTGTTGAGTTCTTTTTTTTCTCTTTCTTAAAAGTGCTTTTGAACCGTTGACACATCACCCTCCTCCAGATGCTCGTCCAGCTCTCCAAAGACCCCTCCTCTGGTCTTCTCGGGTCCGTCCCCTCCTCTTCTCCTCCTCCCTCCCCCACTCCCACTCAATAAAACCTTTCCTTTCTAACAGCGGAGAAATCAAGCTAGGCACGGACCGCTACACGGGCAACATGCTCGAAACGCAGCTCTTTTTTCGCTCGGCCGAGGACGTGCAGACGTTCGCGAAGACCAAGTTGCACATGGAGATGCGGAAGTATTACAACGGTCTCAAGCCGGAAGAGGCGAAGGAGATAGAGTTGTATCACGAGCTTTTCACCGTGCGTGGTTTTCCCTCCCTTCCCTTTCTGCCAGTACGACGAGGACACGTGTGTGGTGGGCTGATGATGGACGAGGAATGTGGGAACAGGTCAAAGCGGGTCAAATCGACGCGATTTACCTCAATTCTCCTCCGCATGGGTTTGGGAGGCTCTATGAGGAGGACAAGGAGAGTGGGGAGTGGGTGTCGGCGTTGAGGAAGGTGGAGGAGGGGGGGGAGTACGAGCGCGAAGAGGATGGCCGCTAGGACTTGATGGTGCTGGAGACTGGGGTGGGTGGTGCATGTCTAGGTGGAGTGGGGACTGGTGGGTTGTGTGAGGGCTTTGGGCTGGTAGAGTGTCGGAGAGGAGTTTGATTTGCAACATGATTTTACAAGGACGTGCGCATGGCGGCATTGACCTTTTTTTTTTTTTTTTTTTTTTTTTTCCTCAGAAGACGCTGGGGAAGAAAACGAGCAGAGATGAGAGCCCTCGCACTTTTTTGCAAATGTGTCAAACTATCAAACCTCCCTCAGACGTTTGTCGTACCCTCCGCCAATCGCCTCGCTCCAAAGCGGACTCGCGGCCCTCCACCTCCCTTCCCTCCTGCTCGGCTCCAGCACCCTCAACCCCCTCCTCTCACAGAGGCCCCTCACAGTCTCGTCCTTTTTCTCTTTCTTTCGTTCCTTTCTCAACACCTCAAGAGCGACTTGTCTCAATTTTGGCGTCATTGCCTCGTCGAGAATGTACGCGATGGCGGTGGCAGAGAGGACGCAGGCGACCGATGTCGAGCTCGACGAGTGACGGCGGGAACGTAAGAGGCCTGATGTCTTTGTCTGTGAGAATGGTTGCCGACCCAATGAGGGTAAGCGAGGTGAGTGAGGAATGGCGAGGTGATGAAGAGCGATGAGAGGGCTTGCGCGAGCGAAGGGCCGAAGAATGAAGCGTCAGAAAACGACGGGAGCCAGCGGCTTGCCATCCCGGAGACGTAGAGCGTGAGGGTGAGGGACTTGAGGTTGGAATAGGATGAGAGAGAGGTGATACGGTCGCACGGATTGAAGGGGAGAGAGAGAGTCGTGAGCGTCTCGGAGGAGTTGGCGAGGAACCAATCGAGTGCGCCACACGTGGCTGACATTGATAGCTTCGACAGCTGGAATGACGGAGGTGATTCGGGGAGGCGAGGAATGTCGTCAAGGTGAAAGTTTGAGCTCCTTCAAACCTTTTCAAGTTTCCCAAAGTCGTCCACACGTGTCGTCCGCGTGCGACCGGGTCCTCCTCGCCTTGGTCTTGCATCGCCGTGACGATGCTCGCGCCCCATCCACGTAGCTCGATAGTCACCACCTCCTTTGGCGCACTTGCCATCTCCTTCAACATCTCTTCCGACTCGACCCTCGTCTTCTCCAGTGCGCTCAAGAACGCCCGACGAGAGAGCCGAGTCCGCTGCGTGAGCACGGTCAAGAAGAGGCCGATGTGGCGAGCCGAGTAGATCCGGATGGTGAGGGTGTTGGGACACAAGGTCAAGATGCCACCGAAAATCTGGCAGTGGTGGAGGACCTCTTCCTTGGATGTGTCGATGCGTTCGTCGATGCAGATTTCCAGAGGGAGAAAACGGAGATGGGGAGCGCGACGTGCGTTGAGGGTCGAGGAGATGGGGATGAATCGTTGAATAGAGGACGGTTCGGGCGAGTGGAAGAAAGTGTTTCTAGTCCAATTGAAACGTGACAAGAAGGGTTAGCTGCATCCACATCTAGGCATTCGAACGGGCTCACGCTGAGCAAGCAGCAGTGGCCAAGGTCGGAGAACGGCCCACCGCCGCTCGCGTGGGCGACGCAGGCAGACGCGGACAAGAACGGGGGTTGCAGATGCTCCAAAATCTCTAGCACGACTTCATCATAGAAGCGGTCAAGCATGATTTGCGATGCTGAGAGAAGTGCAAGGCGAAGAAGCAAGGTCCCCCCCTTCGTCCCCTCTCTGCCCCTTGTTTAACGGACTCCGCTGTTGCGTCGACAACGACCGGGTTGAACTCGAAGAGAAGGGAAAAAAGTGCGAATGCACTGAGAGAGAGAGACAGTCACAGCATTGTGGCCCTGGACATCGCGATAGGTACCGGTAGACCTCAGCACCAAACAAGACGAAAAACGCTGACGTGTTACCAGATGCACACTCTTCCAGCTGTTCTTGAAGCAGCTGGTCGGTAGAGATACTTAGCAAAGCTATTTTGAGCACAAGCCGACTCAAATAGCAGGCCGTACGGTGCGTGTGGACGGAGAGGTGACAAGTCCTCGGGTGCCATCGTCTGATCCCTGCGTCCAAGTAGCGAGCGCTCCCCCCGAGCCCGCCTTGCCCCTAAACAACACCGACCGCCCGCGCGCGCTCGGTTAAGTCGTGCACGACCCACAATTTTGCACGACCTGGATGGCGACGACGAGTCAGGCGCCACCGCCCTACGGGGGTCTGTACGACCCCTCGCCCTACAGCCAGCTGAACGGCGACGCGATGCAGGACATTTTCGAGCAGCTCCAGAGCCAGCACGACTCGGACGAGTTCAACTCGCCGCGGTCGCTCTCTGGGACCAGCGACGCAGGGATGGAGCAGAGGGACTATTCAGAGATCCTCAACTACATCGCGGCGAACGGATTGGCGCCGGGCGTGTTCGTGGGAGGAGCGGAGGCCGATAGACGTCAACGAGGTGGAGGCAGCGGCGATCTCGTGGACTACTCGACGACGGCGGCGACGACGATGGCCAAGAATGGCGAGGGGATGATGGGATACACTGGATACAACGGTGGGAGTATCGGCATGAACGGTGGAGGACTAGGAGGAGGAGCAGCACCAGCCGGGCTCCAATCCGCTCCCTCGTCGTCCTCGTCGACCGCGTCGTCGTCGCCCGCGTTCACGGGCGCGACGACCTCGAGCACGTTCACCTCGTACCCCAACTCTTCCACGACTTCCTCCTCCCTCCACGCCATCCCATTCTCGCACGCGAGCCCGTCGTTGGAGGGCACCAACACCGCCTCGCCACCCGGCGGTTCGTACTATCCCTCCACCACCACCGCGGCGTACCACGGTTCTTCCGCCTTCCACCCAACTCTACAAACACCTTCCATCGATTTCTCGACCTACTCTGCTCCCCGCGCTTCCCTCTCCCCGCGATCGACCGATTCGCTCTCGCCTTACACCCCGCCCCACAACCCTTCCTCCGGTTCAGCACCAGGCGGGTCCGGCAACTTCATCCACAACGAAGCCCTCGCCCGGATCCTCGCCGACGCTCAGGTCCAGGGACAGCTGCACGCCCAAGCTCAGTCAGCAGCGATGGCGCAAGCCGCGTTCAACGCTTCGTACATCGCCAATCTCCAACACCAGCAGCAGCAACAGGCGCATCATCACCGACCTCAACCTCTCCTTGTTGCGCCGCATCCGCATCAGCAGTCCCAGCCGCCGTCGACTCAACCAGTACAATACTACCACCAGCCGCCTATCCAACCTTCGTCGATCTACGTACCCGGGAACGATGACAACGAGTCGAAGAAGCGGAAAGTCGTCGCGATGGACGACACCCAGGCCGAACCGAGCGTCAACATCGCGAGGTCGCATCTCCGTCAATCTCAATCAGGTCCGAGTGGGTCTAGAGGTGGAAGGAAATCGGTGGGAGAAGAGGAGGCGGCACCGTTTAGCTTCACGATCAAGAGCTCGGCTGGACAGCCGACGACGAGCGTCCCGAGGTCGTCAGTCGAGGTCATCGCGAACGCGGGAATCCCGTCGGCTCCGGACGCGAGGAAGGTGTACCAAGGTACGTTTGTCTGTTTGTGAGCTCTTTGAGCTGTAGGTTGATCTTCTCTTTGTGCAGACGACACGCCCTCGAAAGTCACGATTGCGAGACGCGGAAGTCAGAAGCACCAAGCCGACAGCGTCGCATCGACTTCGACCCCGACCACGAAATCCGTGAAAGCGACCGCGACGAAGCCCGTCGAGGCTTCAGGAGTGAAGAAGGCAGAAGCGGTGAAGAAGGTGGATCAGAAGAAGAAGGGGAGCGAGAAGGGCCATAGTGAGTTGTTTCTTCTCGATGGCGAGCGAGGGGACGGGCTGATGTGTGCGTTTTGTCTAGATGCGGTCGAGCGGCGTTACAGAAACAACATCAATAACGCTAGTACGTCCCCACTTCTTTGTGCTTTCCTCACCTTCTGCGGGCCAGCTGCTAACACTCCTGCATCGACCCAGTCGCGACCCTCCGAGACATTATCCCCGCCCTCCGACACCTCAAGCCCCTCCCCTCCATGCCCGCCTCCCGTCGTCGAGCCTCTCAATTCACTCTCTCTACCTCCGCCCAAGCCCCGACCCCCCACGGACTGATCGACGGCATTCCCGCCGCCAAGACCCTCTCGAAGGGAACGATCCTCCAGAAATCCATCGAGTACATCCAGTTCCTTCAGGGTGCGAGGATTGATGCAGGGGAGGATCTGGAAATCTTCAAAACGGTGGTGAGAGAGATGGTTGGGGGTGGGGAGAGACTGGTGGAGGAGTTTGAGAGGAGGAGAGGAGAGAGGGAAGTGGAGAGGGAGGGCGAGAGGGAGAAGAGGAGGAGGGAACAGGCGGTGTTGGATGGTGAGGAAAGTGAGGAGGAGGAGGGGGAGGGGGATGAAGTGGATGCGAGGATGGAGAGCACGAGTGAGCAAGGCGAGGAACTGGGGAGTGGGCAGGAGGGGTCGCCGAACTCGTCAAACGGAGGCGAAGTGCACGCCGCGCACGCGTACCCCCCACAAGCTTTCGCCAGCGCCCAGCGGAACGGCAACGCCAATCCGCCATCACGGATGCTCCTCGCGAGCTTCATGGGCGTGTCCTTCGCGGGAGGACTGGGGTACGACTGGACGTACGGCGCCGCGTCTGCTGCTGAGAGTGCCTCTTCAGCCCGCGCGTGGAGTGGAGGACTTGTGAGGCGCGCTTTCGATCCCACCGTTGCTGGACCATCGATGGGGCCGAAGGCGGCGCTCCTCGTGTCGAGTGAGGTGGTGCACCCTGCGATCCTCACGGGACTCGTTTTCCTCGGGTTCGCGTCGATCGTCGCCGTGTTGGGATTCCTCTTGTCGCCTTTCGTCACTCGCTCGACTTCCAGCCACGAGAAGAGCGTTTCCGAATGCGAGACGAAGGAGGAGAAGGAGCCTATCATCCCTCGCAGCGTCTTCCGGCAACAACGTCGCGCCCTCGCACTCGAATCCCTCGCCCAGCTGAACGACTCCGCCTCCTCCTCCCCAACGTACGCCGACGAGCGCCAATCGGCTTTGAAAGCCCGTAGGGAGCTACTGAGGCTGGTTGGAGCGCCGACGTATGGCTTGGTCCCGGCGTTGGCGAAAGAGACGTTGGCGACTGCTTTGAGGAACGTGACGACGATTAGAGTCGGGAGTTTTGCGAATTGGAGTGAGGAGGATAGGAGGGAGGCGGCTGTGGCTTGGGTTAGGATTGCTGAGATCGAGGCGGCGCTTGGTGAGCTCTTGCTTTCGTTTGGCTAGTGGGGGTTAAAGGGCTCTGGGCTAACACGTGTTTTGTTCTCTCTGCAGGAGGAGTCGAGATCAACTTCCTCGCCCGTTGCTACACCTTCATGCGACTCTTCAACCTCTCTCGTTCTTCTCACTGGCCTCAAACCACGTCCTCGACCTCCCGTTCCTCAGTTAACGCGATCCTCGCCATCATCGCCGAAGGCCTCGGCCAACCCCTCTCAGCCAGCGCGCTCTGGAACCAAGCGAGCAAGTCCCGAAAGAAGTCCGATGCGGTGTTGGATCCGTGGACGGAGATTGCGATTTCGACGAGCTTTGAGGAGGTTCGGACGATCTTGAAGGGGAAGAAGGCGCCGGAGGGGGTGCCGGAGCCGTCGGATACGGTGCCGCTGTTGAGGATCTCGGAGGCGAGGTGTGAGGCCGCGTTGAGGGAGACTTGGGCGAGGCTGTTCGTTGCTGTCGGTGAGATGCTTTCTCGACTTTTTCGCTTCGAGTGCCCTAGCTGACCACGTCCCCGCACACCAGTCCAATCCCACTCGACGCTCTCCCCTGACGCCCGCTTCTCAACCATCGCCGACCAACCCCGTCTCGAGGAAACCATCTCGCACGTCATCTCTTCGACCTCGGACGGGTCCTCCATCCACTCTATGGCGAAGATCACACGCGCCTTTTGCGCCTTCTGGACCCACGGAGCCGAATACGCCGCTCACCTCGCCAACGAACTCGTTCGTGAGGCCAACCGAGGGGGACCAGTCTCCCGACTCACTTGTGCGCCTGCGCTGTTTGCCTTCCTCCTTCCCGAGGAGATGGATTTCGTTATGCCCGAGTCGACGTCAGGAAGGGTAGAGATGGAGGTCGACACGCTCGCGTCTGCGACGCTGGGTTGGTTGAACGTGAGGAGGCAGAGCGAGGCGTTGTTGGAAGCTCCGAAGCCCGTTCCGACTAGTCCTGGAGTCGGTGGGGAGAGGAGGGGAGAGGGAGGAAAAGTGTTTACGGACCCGGCGTTGATCGCGTTCTGTGCTTCGCCTGTCGCGGACGCGTTGAAGTTCCTTAGGACGGCTGGGTTGGGTGAAGAGGCGAGTGGTGGGATTTGAGGGCCGTGGAGTGGAGCGGGGACGTTATGTATCACTATCGTTATCGATTCAAAAGGACACTGTGTGGTTGTTTTTGTTCTGTACCCCCTTCCTTTGTTACCTAGCTGTCATCACTAGTTCGCACGTGTCATCAGCACTTTTCGAGTTTTCTCTTCACATTCATTCTGTGCTCGTCATTCTGCAAAGAACTTTGAGACTATAGTATCGCTATCAACAATCCAAACAGTCTAGCTATGAGAGAAGGCCGGAGGTCGGGTGAGCACGAGTGTTTCCTGACTTTCCAGCTCGCGACCCAAAAAATCGGTAGACGAGTCTCGCGTGGTGCTCTCCCTTTGAGCTGGAAATAGGGTCAAGACCAAGAGTGAGATTCAACAACAACAATGAAAACAAAAGCACGACGGTGACCGCACTCCCTCCCACCACTAAGCCTCAGAGCGTTTTCCTCCTCCAAGCCACGCCCTCAGCAAACGCGTTCGTCCTTTCCTTCACGACCTTGTCGAGATGTCTCGCCAGCTTACGTCCATGACGTCTACTGCCCTGTCTGAGCTCCTTGGAGAGGTACTTGAGGATCGGGCGGTAGATCATAGGCTTGGCGAGGAGGAGGCGGTGGAAGGCGTGGTACCCGAGCCTGCACGGGATTAGGGGGTCAGTTGAGCCTGGACGCGATGGTGAAAGAAGGGAAGAGAAGACGGACCAGGAGACGGTGCTAGGCTTCATGTTACAGGCGGCGCCCATCTTCCTTCCGTTCTTGCTCTGGATCTGCCCTTTGATGACGGAGTACATAAAGTGAACGAGTTGGTTGATCACGCCTGGCGAACAAGGAGGATCAGCACCATTCCATCCACCCAAACCCGTTGGAAAGGGGAGAACACGAACGGCGAAAAAAGGGCACTCGTTCTCTCGGATCCGCACCCCATTCATGGACGTACGACCTGAATTTGAGAGCGACGAAGAGAAAGGACTGGTAGACGTTGAGGTACGCCGTCGAGATCTTGTTGAACGACGACGTGTCGGTGTAGATCGGGTGGGTGCGGCGCTTGCATTCCCTGAATCCACAAGTTGTGAGTTTTTTTTAAAAAAAAGGGAGGAGGCGATAGTGGCTGACTTGAGCATCTTCATCAAGAACGCAGTTCCAGGTCGCTTGTGCCTCTCGACGCTCAGCTTGTCGGCCATCTCTGTGAGGTACGAGGGGAGAATGAGAACAGGTCAAGGAAATGGAGGCAAATGAAGCGTTACCAATATCTTCATAGCGGGCAGTCTCAGCTTTGACTTCCAGGCTGACGGTGTTGACGAGCATGCCGCAAAACGGGAAGTCTGTGGTGTGTAGAGTTAGTCACAGACGTGGCGCGGCATAGCCGCGTACCCAAACGCAACCAATCAAGCCGCTCACCCTTGCCCGACAGCTTCGGCATCATATTGACGCCGTCGATAGACGCATCAAAGTTGGTCAGTCCCTTCTCGGGGGACACAAAGCATCCGTACTCGGGGATCCCTGCACGAAAGCGTCAGCATCAGCTTCGATGTAAGAAGTGGGCAAACGCGACGCACCTTTGCTCATGACTTCCAGAAACCGCAACGCCAGCGACTTGTCAGCCGTGATGAACATAAAGTCGTCAATGTATCGAAGAAGTAGCTGTCCAGACGCACGCCATCAGCTCCCAATTTTTTCTGGTCGAACGAAAAAGCACTGACCGAGCGAGAGTCGTTCGTAAAGGCCAAGTTGGCTTGCTCCATATTACCGTAGAAGAGGTTGCAAAGGAGGCCGGAAAGGATTGAGCCTTGAGGGATGCCGTCCTTTTGGCGGTAAAACCTGCTTCCGATCTGCTTGCCCTCTCATCAGCGCGTTTCCTTGGAGGATGATGGGTCAGGAGGACAAACCTTAACGAGGTTGTTCGTGACGTGTTCGCGAAGATATTGCTGCATGTCTCTTGCTTCCTCCGTAAAGTAAAAAATCTAAGAATTTATTTGACCATGAGCTGAAGAACCCTCCACTTTTTACGACCGCACAACGCACCTTGTCGGAAAACACGGCGTAGCGGTTGTCCTCAGCGAGCTCGGCGGCGCGCTCAGGGAAGCTGAACCGGGTGTCTGGAGCAACATCTAATCAGCAAACCGACTCCAGGTGAAAAGGTACACTCAGACTCACTCTCAGCGGAAGCTTTCGACGGCCACTGTCTCCTCGTCTGCACTCCAACGCGACTGACGACCTCATGCGACTCGATGCGGTACGTTTCCTGCAGCACCGTCACTTCTCAGCGACTTTCCCACAAAGCATTCAACGAAAGAACAAACTCACGTCTCCGTTATCTAGAATCTTCTGGACGATGGCGAGCAACTTCTCCTGCTTGATCGTGTCGTAACAAGCCCGAACGTCGACTTTCACAAAGAACAGCTCGGGACTGAGACGTGAGGTGGAATTGTTAGCGACGCCTGCTGTTCTCTCCCGAGGAAAAGGCTAACAGAGATTTCCTTCCTTCAAGCAGTCTCAACTTGAACCCTTTCATCCGCGTATAGATATCCCCTGGACCCGTCACCGCCGCTCCGAGAAGTGGGGTCTTTCGGGGTTGGTTCTGCTCCCCTCAAGCAATCAGCTTCTCCCTTGTAAGCACGTGAAAAAAAAGAGTGTGGAGCACACCTTCTCATAAGTCAAAGCATGGAAAGTCCCTCGCAAAACGCGGTTGATGCTCTTCCCGATCTTCAGCTCGTTCCCAACCTGTCCACCATTTCCATCGCGTCAGCAGCTAGATTCGCCGGAGAAAGCACAGACAAGTCTCACCTTCTTCTTCGGCTTCATCTGGAGGTTCATGATCGGGCGTACGCCAGTCTCCTTCGGCAAGAGCCTCACGAACGAGTACCCGAGCTTCCGACTCGCTAGGATTGTTTCTGCCGTAGCCTTGGTGCCCAACGAAAACGACACATCAACCGATGCTTCCTCGCAAAGGAGAAAGAGAGCGGACACACCTTGTCAAGGCGCTCAAAAGTGCTCTGAATGAGTTTCGCCCACTGCGGCTTGCAGAGCGCGACCCAGTCGTCTTGCCGAAAGTAGACCGTCCGGTTGCGCAGGTCCGAAGTCTCAGTCGCGTTGAACGCCGTCTTGAAAGCCAAAAAATGTCCCCCGCATCAGCACCGCCCCGTCCTTCCTCCCTTTTTCAAACTGGACTCAACGAGCACTCACCCTCAAAAGCTCCACGACAAATCCCTCAAAAAACCAAAGCATGAAGTCGGCCAACAACCCCTTCCTCCTCTCCATCTCTACCTCATTCGCCTTTTGCTCCCTGTTCCTCTCCTCTTTCCCCGACTTTGGACGAAGCCAATCACAATCGGCGATAGAGAAGCCTTGGAGGAGGGCGTGGATCGAGAACGTTTCGTAGCGCCGAAAACGGACGAATGTCTTGATGTCTGGAGATCTGGAGGGGTTAGGGAGGGGGAGAGGAAGAAAGGAGGAGGAGGGACGTACGTTGGAGAATTAAACGTTCGTTCGCGGGGGAGCCCCAGAAGTCGCGCGGGATGACGGATTGAACAACGGCTTGGACGTAGGCCGTTACCTGCGGAACCGGAACCTCATCAGCTCTTTTGCTCGAAGAATTTGCTTATTTACGAACAGAAAAAGGCGGACCTGACGATGATTCATCGCAAAATCCGCGAACCGAGGCTTGGCCTTCACTTTTTCTTGCGCGTCCGCCGCTCCATGCGGGACAATGAGCGAGGGATGAGAGATTTCGATGGAGAGGTCCGAGTGTGAGACTTGGGTTCGAGGGTTTGAAGTGGTTTCCTGCGGAGTGGGGGGGAGGTTACTGAGGAGGGAAGGAGGGCAGAAAGACGGGAGGGTAGCGAACGGAGATGATACTGGCGTCGGCGGCAGCTGAGTCGTCCGCCCTCCTTTTCGCCAGCTAGCACAAGTCAGGTTAGCCGAAATTTTCTTGAGACCACTTAAAGTTCACCCAAGTAAGAGGAACGCACCTTGGACGGACAGAACCTCTCCAACAACGCCCTATACTTACACCTTTTCTCCAACCTCAACATCCCTGCCAACAACCCCACCACCCCCTCCAACCTCTTCGGGATCTCCAACCGTCCTCCTTTACTCTTCTCCCTAATCTCCTCTGATCTATCAATCATATTGACCGCGAAACCTTTGACGGGTTTGGGAGAAGTAAAGGGGTTGTAGAGACCGAATTGGCGGGGGAAGACGTATTTCGCTAGGTGGTGGCATTGGCCGGTGGTAGTGATGGGAGAGGGAAAGAGAAGGGGAAGTCGAGTGAAGATATCTGGGAGGAAAAGTGGGGGTGAGTGTTGGTCGAAGGGGAAAGGAGGAGGGGAAAGGAGGAGGGGAAAGGAGGAGAGGACGCACGCTGGCGAGAGAAGCCGAAGACGATCTTGCCCGTGTCGGACCTTGATGCTCTGGCATGAAAAATCCGATTCCTGGAGATCGTCACTTCGTTTGGAGAGAACCTGTGTGAACCCTCAATTCCTCATCAGCCTGGTATTCCTTTCCCTTCCCCGGAAAACAAACACAACTCACAGCACCGCCTCCTTCTTCACTTTCCTCGGTCTCCCTTTCGTATCGTCCTCCTTTCTACCTCTCTTGACTCCTCTCATCCCCAACAGCCCGACCGACTGAGTAGGCCTCAACATCGACCTGGACTTGACAGGCGAAGTGATGGGGCTGCTCGGTCTCCCGCCTTCGAGCAGGGGTGCGGAGGTCGAGTGGACGAGCTTCCTCCGCTTGAAAGGTAGCCGAGCTTCCTCTAGCTCCTCTACTGCTCCAGCCCGGACGTCCTCCATCCCTTCCTCTGTCTCAACCACCTCCTCGTCGCCCACATTTTCCTCGACTCCACCGCGACTCTTCTTCCTCCCTCTCTTCCTAGGTCTCTCGCACCTCTTCCTCCCTTTCTTTTTCTCCTCCTCAACCGACGGCGGCCTAGAAAGCGGATACCTCTGCTTCACATCCGCCAATCTCTGCCCCGAGACTTGGAGGAAACACGCGTTCGGGAGGGGCGTGAATACCGCTGTAGTCGGGTTGCTGAAGAGCGTGTGGAGGGGTCCATGGCCGATGCTATAGGCCAGTGTGGGTCATAGGTAAGTGTTGAGGGAAGGAGAAGGAAGGGAGAAGACGGACCGGGTGAGAAGGGTGTACCACTCTAGCGAGTCGCAGAGGTGGGAGACGGTCGTGTTGGGGAACTTGGACATGAGGGCGACGCCGGAGTAGTGCACGTAGTTTTGGTTCCCTGAAACGTTCTGTCACCACCATATAAGTATCAGTCACAGGTAGAAAGAACGGGGAGGTAAAGAAAAGAGGACGAACGACGTATCCCTCCGTAAGGATGTTTTGCGGCCGGTTGAAGACGAACGAAGACCCCGGTTGTGGTCGCGGTTTGGACTTGTTGGGATAGTTTTGATGGATCCACCAGATTCGGCTTTGAGCTCGGTTGAGCACCTGTGCTTGAGGTGATCGTGCGAGGAAAAGGTGGGGGCGACAAAGTAAACAAACAGAGAAAGCAGAGCGCGTCGCAACGCGTATCGGAAGGCACGAGGAGGCGCGGTGAGGGGATGGAAGGAAGGGAGGCAACGGAGGAGCAGAAGAACGGTAATTAGTATAATCGAAAGTAATGTGAGAAGCAGGAAGGACCAGCCGCACCTCCTTGACGCTCATCTCCTGTCCCGCCCGCTCACTCTCCTCGTCGACCCTCAGCACGACCTCCTTCTGCGACCCGACCAACGACAGCCTCAACAGTCTCTTGTACGCTTCCGTGTCGTCCTGTCGCACGACTGAAGCAGGGAGGAGCTGGTCGAGCGTCGTGAGGTGCGCGTAGAACGATGCGACGAGCTCGCGCGTTGGCGTTGACGAGGGCTCGTGCGAGGGTGGTGGGGTGGTGCGAGCCATCGATGCACACCTCTGGACACTCGTCCTGTGATATAGTGAGAGTTGTGCGAGCAGAGGCGATGTGGTTGCGAGCCAACGAAGCGCGCTCGAAATCCGTGAACGTGTGGGGGCCCGAGTCGCTCGCCCAAGTCTCTGCCCGCCTCGCGGCCAGGCTTGCTTTCGTCCCCGCTTCTCGCACGACCTTTTCTTCAGCAAAACAAGTCAAAACAGTGATAGGCCTTGCGCTCACCGTGAGTTTCCCTTCCTCGCCTCACCATGGTTCGTCGTCATGTGGGCGCCCCTCCTGACGCTTGGTTGTTTCGCTTGCGCTTCGTCCGGACCGCCACTGCTCTCGGCCCGATTATGGACTGAATATCTCCCACTTGGTTCACACTGAAGATATAAAAACAGCGTTCTCCGCCGTCAAGAAAGAACACCGCCTCCAGTCATATCAAAGAGGGTAACCCCGCAGCGCTTGATCTTCGCCGACAGGCAGCTCGCAGACGGCCACTCGTTCTTGGTCCACAATCTAAAAAAATCCAGCTTCTACGGGGTCCTGCGTCTTTGTGGTGAAATGCGAGTCTTCAGAAGTGCGTGTCTCTTTGGCCACTTCTTGCATGGGACTTTACTCGGCTGACCCCCCCCCCCCCCTTTCCTTGCTCCTTCCAGCGTTCTTCAAGGCTGGCCAAATCGTCCCCAGCCGCCCTAGCAGCCATGTTGCTGCTGCTTCTTCGAAGCTCGCGCCTTGGTTCTCCGGCGAGAGCAAGGCAAAGATCAAAACCATGTGGCCCGGCTTTGTGGGTGCCAGTGCCGTCATCTACGGTGTCCTGTATTGGCCGAGGAAGGGTTTGTCTTCTCTCTCTCTCTTTCTCTCTTTCAGAGCAACAGAGTTGACACTTCGGTGCAGTCAACAGGGACTTGGACCAACTGAAGAAGGAGGTCAACGGCGGGTTGACTCAGGTCAACCGCGGGTTGACTCAGGTCAACGGAAAACTTGAAAAACTCAACTCCGAGATGCATGTCTTGTTCCGCGACCGAGTTAGTGGAATTCCTGTTCTCTCTCTAAACTGTGCTAACGTGGCTTCGAAGGTCATGGCAGAGACTCAGGCGCGCCTCGGCAATATGGAGGTCGTTGTTTACGGACGCTCCTTGGTGTGTCTGACCTTTTTTTGGCATTTTCAACTCACCCTCTCTCTGACCTATCCGATCGCAGAGGCCTGTCGAGGGACCTGCCGAGCAGCACGACGATGTCTCCCCTCGCGGATCGACGTCGGAGCCCGCCAAATAGACAGCAAGATCTTTTTTCCCTCAATAGCGATACCCCCTGTTGTCAGATTTACCCTATGCAAACCTTTTGTCCGTCTTTGACTCTTCATGCTTCAACCCCCCTGGCCCGAGCGACCGAGAGTACGACCGTCTAGGAAACACAACACGTGGCATCACATCTACCCAACAAACAGCCGTCCCTCCAGCACCCAACCGCTCTGAAAAGCTCCCATCAGAACCTGAACGTCCCCAAAGCAATCTTTAGCAAACTTATTCACAAGAAATCCGAGAAAGAGGAGGGGGACGGGACGCACCCGAAGCGCAAGTCGTTGCGCGTAAACACGGGCGGCTTCCAAATCAACTTGGTCGGGTCGATCTTTCTCCTCCCTTTCTTCTTCTGACGCTCGTGCTGCTCGATCACGTTCTCCGGAAGGACGAGGTGGTGGACTCCTTTCGAGAACTTGAGCATCTGGAGGACTTGGCAGCTGCGAGGGGAACGCGCGAGTTAGCGTTGAGGATTGCGAGAAGGAAGAGAGAGAGGGAAGGGACGAACGTATGCATCACGTCGTTGTGCACGATCGCCGTACTGTTCGCGATCTCCTCGATCGAGACATCCTCCCTCGAGTTGAGCAACATCTCGACGATCGTCTCGGCCCAATACGCCCTATAACTCAGCAAGCCCAAATCACTCAACGGCTTCTCCGGACTGCCCAGCTTGCCCTCCTTCTTCGACAACTCGTACGAAAACTCGATCAACAGCTTCCCGTACCCCATCCGCTGGTACTGCGGCAACGTGAGGATACACGCGACGTTGTAGTTCTCCGCCGACTCCTTCTCCTTCGAAAAGTACCCGATGAGGTGCATCCCCGTGTCGTCCCTCGAGCACATGACGTAGTAGAGGAACGGGTCGACGTCGTAGTACAGCGTCTTGTGATCGAGGAACGCCTTGGAGAGGAGACAGAGGTTGCGACACCAAGTCTTCTGCTTCCGCCCATCAATCTCGAAGAACGAGATCTCCTCGTGCCGGTAAATCTCGTTCCCGGGCGGATGGTGCAGCGTGCACTTCTTGCGATGTCGTTCAATCATCTTCTCCGAGACGAAGAACGAGAGGCAAAACTCGCAGATGTAGAGCGTGGGCGTGTGCGCAAACTCGATGGGGTAAGGTGAGAAGTACCAGGCCTCGACCTCGTGCTTGCCCATCTGGATCTTGTCGAGGTTCTTGACGCGCGAGACCTCGGAATGCGATTGGGTCATCGACCCCTGCGTGCGGAGCTTCTCGATCTCCCGGGCTTTCGAGAACGTCGGGAGGTCGCTGTCCTGGTCGTCGCCCTCGCCGTCCGCGTCGAGGTCCACCATCTCCTCGTCGCCATCCGCGTCCGCGTCGGCGTCGCCCTCCCCGTCCGCATCCTCATCCATCTTCTCATCCTCGTCCTCCTTCTCCCCATCCGCATCCTCGTCCTCCTCCCCCTCAGCATCCTCATCCCCTTCCTCTCCCTCCGGCGTAGCAATCGACAACTTCCGCTTCTTACTCGCACTCGCTTTCGAAGCCGCAGCCTTCAACGCCGCTTTACGCAGCAACGACGATGACTCGGGAGCTTTCTTCTGTGGTGCCGTGGTCGTTGGTGGGGAGGCTTCGCGAGCGGGGGTGGAAGCGGCAGAGTTGGAGGTCGAGTTCTTGCGGTTTGAGGAGGAGGATGGGGTAGCGGGCGCGGCGGAGGGAGGGGGAGGGGCGGGCGTGACGATGGGCCATTCGACTTCCCGAGAGAGGAGGATGCGAGTGCCCGCAACCCACTCGTCTAGTCGCTGTTCGTCCCAATCCCAGTGGTCAGCAACCCTGTTTGTTGACCCAAGCCTCGAGAACGCACCTTGTTGAACTCGACATAGTGAACATAGTACTCCAACTTGTCGACATCCTTCTCTTCCTCGACCTCCACTCCTTCTCTCCTCTTCTTCCGATCCATCCTGCTCAACTTCTTAGTCCTGATACTCAACACCTCTGCCTTCCTCGGCCCGTCCTCCTCCGCCGGTCGCTCGACAAACACCTTGCATCCCGTGACGATGTTGGTGATGAGAACGGTGTTGGGTGGGGAGATGATGGGTTTCGGTGGAGGCTCGGTCGAAGCGGGACTGTAGGCAAGGCGAGCGTGGCGAGAGCAGAGCGAGCAGCGAAGGGCAGGCAAGGGAGGAAGGGAAGCGTTTTAGGTGAGCGCGCGTCGCAGGCCGGTAGCAAGCAATGAAGTAGAAGGAATAGTGAGACTTACGCGCCATGGCCGTGTCCATGCCCACCAGGCGTCGCGGGAGGGGTCGCCGAAGTCATCTCCTCACCAGACGCGCGAGAGGAACGGAAAGAACGAGAAGGGGTCGGCGCGCGCGCGTGCAAGAAGCGGTGTAGAGTCTGGTCGAGTAGGTGCGGTGGTAGGGAGATTAGATAGAGTGAGAAGTGTGTCGACGGCGTGCGAGGGCGAGGGCGGGGGCGAGGGTGGCGAGCGTAGAGGTGTCAGGGCGCGATGGGGGGGGGGGGGGGGGGGGGCGAAGTCTGACTTGGGCAGAGAGCGAGCGACTTGGGCTGGTGGCGAGCGAGCGGGCGCGAGAACGTTCGAGCACACTTTCCATCAACTTTTCCTCTCTCGCCTGCCCACTATGGTCCTCCTCTTTCCAAACTCAATAGTGGCTCATATTTATTTTGACATTACGTGGGGTATTGTTTAAATGCGAAAAAGGGCGGAAATATTAATGTCCACGTGTCACTGCCCTCTAACTCCTCTCCCACCTAGCCAACCACCAGAAATCCCACCTCACCCTCCTAGTCCACGCCCAACACTCGACCCACTTTGGCTCCTTCACTTTACTCCAATCGATCTTCTCTTCCTCCGTCAGTGTTGCTGTCGCGGATCGAGGGTTGCGAGCGGCGAGAGCGAGGAGGGAGGGGTCGGTGTACACGCTTTGGGTGTAGGTCGTACGAACTGTTGGTACCAGCTGCACGTGAAAGAAAAGGGTTAGTGGGGATGAAAAGAGGGAGAAAGGGGGGAGAAGGAACGAAACGCACGACAAAGCGGTCGTACCCTCTTGCTCGAAAGTCCTTCGCCACAAGTTTACACTCCGATGCTACGAACGAAACAACTTCCAACTAAGCGCGTTTTTCTTATTTAGACATAAGTAGAAGAGCCAGGCTCACCAGTACACTCCCCACTCGCCTCATCCCCACTCCTGAATCTCACGCTACCCTTCTTCTCTCTCCCCCCATCCAACCTCTCTCCCCTAAACGGCCTCGCATCCAGCGCAATCATACCGTTCCAACACGAGTCTGTTCCCAAACCCTCCTTCATTAGCATCCACCAAAGAAGAAAGAAATGGGACAAAGGACGCACAAACAGGCAAAGGCAGCCCCCGCTCGTACCTCTCCAAAGACTCCTCCTCGCCCGGCTCCAAAAACAGTCGCTTCGTCCCATCCCGCCAGCTCCTGAACGTCTCGAACTGGTGTCTGAACGTCCTCCCACTGTGGCTCCTCGACACCCCTTTCCTCAGCCAAAAAAAACACGTCAGGGACCCCCTCCCATCAACCATAAAGCCCAGGAAAGGGAAGGAACTGACAATTATCGTAGAACGTCACACCTTCCTTGCCTTTATTATTGCTCGAGATCCAATCCAAGCCACATGTCGCACTAGCGTCTTGCACGACCCTCTGGTGCAACAACTCCAGCGCGTCGTTCGCGCACACGAACACGTCGTTCAAGAAGAGGATGGTGGAGATGGATGAGGAGGGGGAGAAAGAAGGAGATGCGATAATGTTGCGGTAGAGGGAGAGTTGGGCGATACGGTCTACCATCTATTTTGGGATAGGGAAGTAAGGGGGAGTCAGTTGGGCGGGTTTTTGTTTTGACACGTAGACGAGGGCGCGTGCGACGATTCGGATGGGTAGGAGAGGAAGTGACGCAAGGAGTAGGGAGATAGGGGCTTACCTTCCAATCCGTCTTCTTCTCATCCGAAAGCACCACCACCTCGACCCCCATCGCCTCCAACGCCCCCGCGAACAATTCGAGCCCTTCGACCGTCCGATCCCTACTCCCATTCTCGAACACGGATACCATCACTTTCTCCCTCCCTAAGAACTCCACCAAGTCGAAAATAGTTCGAGTGAGAGTAGGGAGGGACGCTTCAGAGTCGAAGAGGTTCAACGCGATTAAGAGTTTGGTGTGGTTGGAGAAGACGGAGGTGGTGCGGAGATGGCCGTATCGCTTCTGAACTTCGTCACTCCCCAAATCCACACACTCCAACTCCGACTTCTTCATCCCAATCCTGTCCAACCCGTCTTCGAACCTCGTTCGTACGTCTTGCAGCGCGTCACCAGTCCTCCAACTCGGGGGCCTGATGAGTCGCGGTTGAGGGATATGAGGCGGGCCACTGGGCGGACGAGGGAAGATGGTGTTGGTGTGGACTAGTAGAGCGAAGACCAGTAGAACGAGGAGGACGGTCGCTGTGGCTGCTGACGCCCTTGAACGAGCTCGACGTCCAGGCGTACTCAAGTTGCCAGCGATGGCGGCGGGGAGGAGCGCCTCCTCGTCCTTCTCGCTCAGTCGTATCGGTGCCATCGAGTTCAAAGAATAATGAAAGTAATGATAGTGAAAGAAAAAGCAAAAGATGCAGAGCAAAGGGAGCAGAAGGGAGGGGCGTGAACATTTCGAATCCATCGGGGGACCCGCACGCGCTCGCCACCACCCGTGTTCGTGTGTGCGCACTGCCTCGCGCATGCGTCATTCCGCATGCTTGGACTTTGGCTTGGGGCGCAGCAACGTTTCCGCTCGTCCGGTTCCGATGATGTGGATGGATCACTTTCATCGGCTGCACCTGACCCTTTGCTTGGGCGCACGTTTCTTTTTTCTTGCCTTGGCCCCCCTTCTAGAGAGGGATGGGGTGGGCACGGCCAAGTCATTCTGGGAATGCACTAGTACCGCCGGGTTGAGCGCGCCTGTTCGTCGCAGACCCGCGCGCCTCGTCCGGACGAGAACGACTCATCTCAAAGCTCAGGCTGCCGACTTCCGGGGGCAGAAGGGAGGAAAAAAGCAGTCACTATATCCCTTGGAGAGTCAGTTTAGCCTAACGGATGGCCGTGCACGTCGGGGGTAGCTCCATTGTCCAGCAAATGGGGCTTTTCCCTAATCCCACACGTGTACTCCAAAAGCGACAAAGGCCAGCTAAGCCGCGTCTATGCGATATCCTCACCACCCAAACGTCTCGCTGTGCACCACTATCCCACCTCTGTTCATCACCCCACGTCAATACCGAAAACACCTCGGGGGGACTGAGAACAAAACTCACGCCTTCACCGCCATCCCCTTCTCGACTCCACTCACAGCCCTCCTCACTTCCTTGACCAGCGGCATAGGTCCACAAGTTCCCACAGCAACTCCACCGGCCCTCTCGTATCCTCTCGTTTCCACAGTCCTTAACGCATCTTCCACCACATCGAGAAGGATCAGAGGGATGTCGGGACGCGAGTGCAGGACTGTGGACCCGGGAATGGGGATGTAGTTGGCTCGGACGGGGCCTGTCACTGGAAGAGTTTGGTTGAGCAGATGGGTGTAGTTAAATCACATGCTCAATAGGGACGCAAAGGGGACGAACCGAAGAGCCGGATCTTGACGACAAGGTCACTCGAGCCGTTCTTGGCGAGCGCGACGAGCGAAGTCATCATCTCTTGGTACCAGTCCACACTATTTCCCAATGAAGTCAACATCACCTCTGAGTCCTACCTCTGAGGAGAAAAAGAGGGGTCAAGGAACGCACCACTCGATAGCCTTCATACTCCAAACGAGCGTCACGGCCTTAGTCCTCCCTCGCCCTTGCACCGCCAATCCAATCACCTCCTCCAACACACTCGCGGCGAACGTGATTCCACTCCCACCTGCCACAAGAAGCACCGACTGGGACTCCGAGAAATCGGTGTACATCGGGCCTGTTCCGACGGTTTTTCCAAATTTCGTTTCAGCTTGAGTTTCCGCGTGGGTGAAAGCAGGAATGTATGTACCGCCATAAGGACCTTCGATGGAGACTTTCATGATCTTTCCGAAACCGAACGATTGCTTCTCTTCTTTTGTGTTGAATTGATCGGGTTGGCTCGCGGCGAGGAGGCCTCGCGTCCAGTTGCCAGTGGATTTCGCGAGGAGGGTGAGGTTGTGCTGCCCGCTGTTGGAGACGAGAGATGGGGGAGAGTAAGAAAACGGGAGGCTCTTTAGTAGAAGATCAGGAGTAGAAAGAGACCTCACGGGATCTATGAGGGAGGTCAAATTAATCAGCAATGAGCTTGTCCACAGGGAGTGCGAGAAGCAACGAACAGGCGAACAAGACTTCGGCGCATTCGCCACCGTAAACGGATGTGCCTCTCCTCCCTTCGCACCACCATAAAACACCCTAACCCAAACATGTTGTCCCGGTCTCCACCCCTCAGAAACGCCATGACACTGCACCATCGTCATCCCCGCGCTGAGCGGTACCACCGTCGCTGATCGGACCCGAGTCTTGATGGCGCGAAGGAGGAAGTCGGAGCCTAGGACGGCGATGACGAAGTAGGTGTAAGGACGGACGACTTCGGGGACGTGGAAGTTGAGCGCGATGAGGAAGGTGAGCCAGCCGATGATGTGGGAGTAGAGGAAGATTTGGTAGAATGCGGCTCGGAAGAAGGGGAGAGAGGTGAAGAAGATGAGGATGCTGTGCAAGAGGATAGGTCCGGCCATCAGCTTCCGCGATGCGGCTTCGGATGGGCGTTGGGACAAGCGTACACGGCAGAGAAAGTCGCGACGCCCGTGTAGATTGTTGGAGAGGAATAGTCGATGTTGAGGGTGCCTTGCATCTTGAAGAAGAAGAAGACGTGGAGAAACGTGCAGAGGATCATCATTCGGCCAGCCTGCCATTATTGGATCGTCGCATGGGTGGGTCAGTCGGGTGTTCTGCCGAAAGCAGCAAGGACAGGACAAAAATAGAAGGGAGAACGCACCAGACGATGAAGGAAGTTGAGTTTCTCGTAGCCTTTTCCGAGAGCGCTGAGGAGGATGTTGTTTTTCGTCGCGAGGAGGAAGACGGCCGGCATTTGAGCGACGCTGGATGAACGTTGTGCAGAGGACCCAGTTAGCCAAAGGATCAGTAAGACGTCAACTAGCAAGTAGCACTCACCCAATAAATGCTGGTCGTTTGTAGTTTGACTGAAGGTTGCCGGCATCGAAGAAGAGGAAGAAGAGGACGACGCCGATGTAGAGGAGGCCGACGAGGACTTGGCCGACGGTGAGGTTGACGAGAGGGACCGTGGGCAGCAAGACCTTGTTGTAGAGGTATCGGGCACTATATCGGCCACTTGTATGAGCTCTCAAATCAGCTGTGGAAGAAGGGCGCACACTCACTGCGCAAACCTGAAACGTGTGTCAACCCCCCCACAAAAACGGCCACGTCAGCTCTCATCTCTTCCTGTCTCGCTCTGATTCATCGTGCCCAACTCACCAGTTGCTCACAACTCTAACCCTAGCAGGCACCTTCATTCCTTGCCTCGTCTGAAACCTCGTCAACCTATCCTCGACGCCGACACCTCCTTTCTTCCCCTTGCCACCGCTTAGGAGCCAAGCGCCCGCAAACCGTCCGTTCGCAATCCACGAACTCATGAGCGGGGCCATGATGAGGAACATGAGTGCTGCTCCACCCAATAGAGCGAGATCGAGGTTATCGGCCATGTTGGAGTTGGCTGGGTGGGTGAGAGACCGTCAGCGCGAACGCGTCGATCCGACCGTTGGGAGCCTCTGAAACGAGTGGCGAAAGACGGACTGGTTGCTTGAGCTGCTTGGGCTGCTTTCGCGGCTGATGCTGCTGCTCCCCCTCCTCCTCCGCCTCCAGCGCCTCCTCCGGTTGACGACGAGCCTCCACCGGACGAGCTCGAGCCCGATGTAGCGGCCGCGGCGGCGGCGTGCTGCACCGCCTGACGAGCGAGTTTGACGAAGCGCGTCGAGTGAGTGACACCGGAGTGTGACATGATGAGCCGGTAGAGCTTGTGATACGAATGTAAAACTAGATCCTTGTGTCGATCCAGCGACAGACGGGAACGGCGAAACGAGCGAGCGAGAGAACAAGGGGGAAGATGAAGAAGCAAACGGTGAAGGACGAAAGACGGAGGTGGGAGATGACAGAACTGTACGATACTCGATCAACGAGATCTTCAAACAGTTCCTGGCATCTAGAAACTCGACAGAAACGAAGGGGCGAAAGGAGCGAAGCCAAGCTGGGCGGAGACCGCTCGGTGAGGTTGTAATCAGTCAGGCGAGGATCCGTGCGCGAAGGGTGTGGTTGCCATGTCCGTCACGAAAGCTGGGTGTACGCTTGATGCAGAATGTGTTTGTTTCAGTCCTCGTCGTCAGTGGTGGAGTTTGTTCGGTGGCTACGGGGACTAGGCCTGATGTGGTGGCGTCGTTGCTGCTTTGCACGGTTGCGGTTGCGAGGTGAAGAGGAAGCACCAACAAAGGGAAGCTGCGGTAGTCTCTATATGATTGTCTACATAGATGTCTGGTACATTGTCTGTGAAAAGGGGAGGCCCAGCTCTTGAGCGTGCCGTAGGCTCCGCTACCCATGCACGTGTCCGTCACTCTCCTCAACTGCCACCATCCCCACCGCCGCCTCCACCACCCCCATCTCCTCCACCACAACCACCATCTCCTCCTCCTCCATAGCTCCCACCTCCGTCTCCTCCACCACTATACCCGGACCTGCCCGCACGACCTCTCTTTCTCCGAAGGATCTCGACGTCGGCGCCACTCTTGATGATCCTCTCTGCTTCGCGAATTTCCTTTCGAGCTGATTGCGGATGAAAGAAATTGGAAGGTGAGACGTGAGCTGGTTTGGTAGAGGCCAGAGAAGAAGGACAAAGGGGGCTCACTTCCGTGAAGTTCGTAGATCCGATCGCCGGCATGATACGTCTTCCGTTGAGACTTGTAGGCTTGGTTCTGACGTTTTATGAGCTGAAAGGTAAGGGGCACAGTCAGCTACAATCTTGGCTTTTTGATACGGCATATCGCGCTACTAATGAGCGCTTGCAGGTGCCTCCTCAAGCCGCCAAATCGTGCGGCGCAACAAGATGGAAAAGTGGGAGCGTTGGACTGACTTGATGATGCTCCTCAGCTTCTTTTCCTCTGATCAACCGCCGCCAGAACCCCATCGTGTTCTGTAAGGGTGACTCTTCAGGCGCTCACAAGAGGGCGCCACTCTGTGCACTAACGCCGCCGTGTGGTTCGCCGGAAGTACACCGAGGGGAGGTGGGAAGGCGACAACAGCAATAACGAAAGAGGTCGAGGAAGCGAAGGTGAGAAAGTGGGAGGTGAGGGAGGTAGGACATGGTGTACGGTTGGTGTCCCACCGCCGGAACAGCGCGGAGGTCCCTTTGCGCCAAAGCTTGGCATTCCTCCGTTCGGGCCGTTCGGCGCACTCGTCGGCTGGCTTTTGAAAGTTTCCAATGTATGTTTGTTACTTCGGGATGTGATCCAATCTGGTACTGTGGTGGGAGTGAGGAGGTGATGGAGGCCGGGTGGGTAGAGTGTGGTGACACGTGCTCCTGTTGATCATCTTGCTCGTGGTTGCACGGGCTGCCACAGCTGCTATTATAGTATGCTCAAAGGTAAAAAAAACCTGTTCCATTTCTACCCAATCACGCTTGAAGGTTCGTTGAATCTTCATCTCCAACCCGTCCAAACTCCAATCCCTCACTGACGCCGCGTCTCACGGTATTTCGCCACAGCAGCGCGCTCCTTCCGTTCCTATCCTGTTTCATCCTACATCTAGTTTTTCTTTCAACTCCTATGCGACAAGCCACGGGTCTCGCGAGGAGAGTAGCGTGGTTCCTGCTCCTGCTCATGATGGACCTCAAGATTGGGATCCAGGCCGCGAGCGGACCGACGAAGCATAACCAAAACTTCCTCCCAGTGAGGACAAACTTGACAAGGAGTATCACTGGGAACGCCACTGTGGGGTTCATAGACGGAGGGCAGGGCAAGGACAAGCGGACGACGTATTACGGCAGAGGGACGTATTTCGCTCCGGGGCAAGGTGGGCCGCATTTGTGTCTTGAAAGGAGACAGAGAGCTGATGGATAGAGGTGAGAAGGAGCTTGTGGAAGCTATGCGACTTCTTCGTCGTTCATCACTGCGATCAGTGTAGGCGTGTATGCCGGTGGAAGCGAGTGTGGTCGGTACGTCAGCGTGAGGAATACGGGGAACGGGAGGACGACGACGGTGACGGTGCAAGGTCAACCCAGCTTCTTGTGAGAGAAGTCTGAAGGCCTGGTGCTGATCGTGGGACAATCTGACAGATGAATGCCAGGGTTGCGGCGATGGGGATTTGGATCTGAGTCCGGCGGCGTTTGATGCGTTGGGCGACGAGCAGGAGGGGGTGTTGCAGATCAGCTGGTATTTCAGGTGATGCTAGTAGCTGTAGAATTCAGATTGGTACTATAGTTAGAGAAGTTCCGAGAGCACAGCGCGAGATGCGAGAAGGAAAGGCCGCCAGGCCGTCACCACGTGGCGCTCGGTTCGCCGCATCGCTCGTGGCTCGTACGTGGCCGGGCTAGAACGAGATTTGCACCTGCATCACAGCATGAAAGTGACCAGAAAGTGAGACACACTTTAAATCGTAAGACAAAACCTTGACATTCGACGTAACTAGTCTCCCACGCTCGTCGCTATCAGAGCCTGGCCCCCCCAACGCCCGCACCCCACACTCACCTCCCGCTGCCACTTGCGCTTGTCCCCAGACCATCACCACTGCCATGAGTGCCGCCCAAGTGCTCGCCGACGCGGTGCCGCCAAAGCCACCATCAGAGTTTGCTGTAATTCGTGAGGATGGATAGTAAGTCGTGGTAGTTGTGGGTGGGCGAAGGGAGCGCTCGAAAGCTGACCTTGTGCGTCGACCCCGCGTCATAGCCTCGAGCCCTTCGAAGGAGCCATCAAGCACCGGTAGGCGCCCACCATTCTCTCGAAAAATATCTCAATAAGAAGCTCACAAACATGATCGCAGAAACTCGCTATTCCAAAACTGGGTCGACAAGATCAACGCGACCGAGAACGGGTTCGACGCGTTCTCGAAAGGGTACGTCAAGTACGGGTTCAACGTCCTCCCCGACAACTCGATCGTCTACCGAGAATGGGCACCAGGTGCAGAGACGGCTAGCCTCATTGGCGAATTCAGTGCGTCCCCCTCTCTTGCTTCGTCTCCGCGCGTGGGGGGGTGGGAGGGTACAGGAAGGACGAGGTTCGCTGATGCTGATTGAGGGGAACAGACGGATGGGACCGGTTCTCTCACCAGATGAAGAAGAACCCGTTTGGCACGTTTGAGATCACGATTCCGCCTGTTGGAGGCCAGCCGGCGATTCCTCACGACTCGAAAGTCAAGGTGCGTCGATGGCCAGCCTTCTCTGCCCGCCCCAAGGTGCTCACACTCCATGGTTTCAGATCTCGATGACCAAGCCAGGTGGAGAGAGGATTGAGAGGGTGCCTGCATGGATCAAGTTTGTCTTTTTCCCTTTCGTGCAGTGGGTGGGGAGCTGACGATCGGGTGGTCCTGGTTGCACAGGCGCGTCACCCAGGACCTCTCAGTCTCACCCGTTTACGACGCTGTCTTCTGGAATCCGCCTCACAAGTACAAGTTTGTCAACAAGAGGCCACCCGCTCCGGCTGCTGTCAAGGTCTACGAAGCGCATGGTGAGTTGGCGCGCTCCTGTTCTGTGAGGGTTGGGGGCACGAGAGGCATCTGGTTGCTCATACGATCGCTCGGCTTCATAGTGGGAATTTCGACGCCTGAGCAGAGGGTCGGGACGTACAAGGAGTTCACGAAGGACATCCTCGTTAGGATCAAGAACCTGGGGTACAACACGATCCAGCTCATGTGAGTTGTTCTCCCCACTCGGTGTGGTCGTGTGCGTGGAGGGTTCGGGAGCTGATCTCTGATATTGAACGGCATAGGGCCATCATGGAGCATGCTTACTACGCCAGTTTCGGCTACCAGATCACGAGCTTTTTCGCCGCCAGTAGTCGTTACGGTTCGTCACATCTCTCCTCTCATTTTACACCCCCACTTTCTCACGTGACTTTTCCCCCCACTTCTCACACTTCCGCTCCGCCCTCGTCCCGAACGCGACCGACAGGACCACCCGAGGATCTGATGGAGCTCATCGATACGGCCCACGGAATGGGTCTCACCGTCCTCCTCGACGTCGTGCACTCGCACGCTTCGAACAACGCCGACGACGGACTGAACCACTTTGACGGCACGGATCACCACTACTTCCACGCCGGAGCGAAGGGAAGGCACGAGCTTTGGGATTCGTGCGTTCATTGTTGTTAAGGCTGTTGGTGGAAAGAAAGGAGCTGACGGCCTCAAACCCAACAGGCGACTCTTCAACTACGGCTCGCACGAGGTCCTCAGGTTCCTGCTCTCTAACTTGCGCTACTACATGGAGGAATTCCAGTTCGACGGCTTCAGGTTCGATGGAGTGACGAGTATGATGTACGCTCATCACGGTATCGGGACTGGATTCTCGGGTGGCTACCACGAGTACTTTGGACCGGGAGTGGACGAGGAGGCGGTCGTTTACCTCATGCTCGTGAGCTGTCTTCTTTTTTTATTGCGTTGTAGAAAATCTAGCAGCTGATGCGTGCTTTGATCGACCTGCAGGCCAACACCATGATCCACGAGCTCTACCCGTCAGCCATCACGATCGCTGAAGACGTCTCCGGTATGCCCGCCCTCTGCCGCACTGTCGCCGAAGGTGGCATCGGTTTCGACTACCGTCTCTCGATGGCCGTCCCCGACATGTGGATCAAGCTTCTCAAAGACGGTCCAGGCGACGAAGGGTGGGACTTGGGCAACATCTGCTTCACGCTCACGAACAGGCGGTACAAGGAGAAGAGTATCTGCTACTGCGAGAGTCATGATCAGGCGTTGGTGGGAGACAAGACGTTGGCGTTCTGGTTGATGGATGCGGAGATGTACACGAACATGAGTGATTTGACGCCGTTGACGCCGGTGATTGATCGTGGGTTGGCGTTGCATAAGATGATCAGGTGCGTTCGGAATTCTCAGTCAATTCGATGGAAGATTGAGGCTGATTGGAGCTTACTCTCAGGTTGATCACGCACTCGCTTGGCGGAGAGGGTTATCTCAACTTTGAGGGAAAGTGAGTTGCCACGTCATCTTACACCCCTCCGCCCCGAGCTGACGATCGTTGGGTCCTGCAGCGAGTTCGGTCACCCCGAGTGGCTTGACTTCCCTCGAGCAGGCAACAACTCGTCGTTCCAGTATGCTCGTCGGCAGTTCAACCTGACCGACGACCACCTCCTTCGCTACAAGTACCTCAACAACTTTGACGCGGCGATGAACAACCTCGAGAGCAAGTACCAGTGGCTGAGCTCGCCTCAGGCGTACATCTCCCTCAAGAACGAGGTTAGTCCTTTTACAATCTTCAGTCGTCGCTCATGATGCTGACGATGAGGGCTCGTCGTACAGTCGGACAAGGTCGTCGTCTTCGAGCGTGGCAACCTCCTCTGGGTCTTCAACTTCCACCCGACAAAGTCGTACACCGACTACCGAGTCGGCACGGACTGGGGAGGAGAGTACTATGTCGTGCTTTCGTCGGACGATAAAGAGTTTGGTGGGCATGAGAGGATCGACAAGGCGACGCATCACTTTACGACGCCGATGGAGTGGAATGGGAGGAAGAACTGGCTGCAGGTGCGTTGTTCCTTTTTGGCTTGTGTAGGAGCGCACCGAAGATTTACGATGATGTTCTTTTAGCTCTACGCCCCATGCCGCACCGTCCAGGTCCTCGCCCACTAAAACGCCATCCGGCTTTCCCCGTGTACTTCTCCCTCCAAAATCAACATACGTAGTTCCTCAGTACCAGTGCGCAGTGACAAATCAAAAGACTGTTTCCATTCGTTTCCTGACTCGTCGTACGATTGTACGTCGGGTCTGCGGGAACTGCGTGGGTTCAAGAAACGCTTTTCCACGAAAGACTTGGTGCCTTCTCGTTAGCGTCCCCATCGAGGCACGCGCCCGCCGTACTCGAGCTCCCCGGCGCGGTGGGTCGGGGTCGGGTCGACCTGTGAGCCTCTGGGGCTGGTTTGGAGTTGCAAAGACTTGCTCTGTAGACGCTTACGACCTTAGGAAGGGCTCAAAGCGCCTGACGAGTGATTTAGGAGAATGCAGAGACTTTTGATGCCATTTCGAGAGCGCGAGTACGGACGCCTTGGCGTGCGCTGCGTTGCCCGTGCGGATGGCGCGGTCTAGAGTCCAGTCCACACGGCGAGCGTCCCTTGCAGTCGGACGCACGATCACCACTATCACAATGTCTCTTCGGTATTCGCAGTTCCTCAATCTTCGCTCTGCGCTGCTCTGCTATGGTCGTGCTTGTGGTGACAGCCTGTGAGTGGACCTCCTCCCGGCGGTAGGGGATTCTGGGAGCAGGATTGCTGACGGGAGGAGGTGTAGGGAGATGTCGAGCAAAGCAGCTCGATCGTTCACTTTATTCCATACACGATCATTCCCAGTTTATGCAGTCCCGCCTGGGAATCCAAGCTACCCAGCTCCCAGGGCCCCCATCCCACAGCGCTCCCTTTCTAAGAGCGCCTCACCTCCTCCGAGTCCTAGCTCGAGGTCTACTACCTCTCCAGCTTGGGCACCCAAGCTTAATCCCACTACGTATCCACTGCTTGCTGTGTGTGAGGATGGAAGACGGTCTAGCTATGGATGGGATACGCGTAGGAACGGAATGCGGTCAGCCACCGTGACCTCTCAGACAGTCATGGCGGAGAAGAAGAAGAAGGATGATGGAGATAGTTTCACCGATGACTTGATACTGTACGACATGCTTACTGGTGAGTTTGAATGCCCTTTAGAGGATAGTTGGGGTCGCTTACTGTCCATTTGGATGTCCTCCGACTACTCCGTCGTCTTTCCCCGTCGCACACTTGCTAAGGTCATCGTCTTAGTCCATTCCCAACGGACGCTGGGGGCAGTAACTACGGTATCATCACCACTTCCAGTTCTGAAACGATCCAACAGTCAGCCCGAAGCCATGAGGATGGACCCTTGCAACCATCGACCTCCGACGAGGACGACATCCCGATTTCCTCTTCAGTAAGTAGAGGGAGCAATCGGAGCTCGGAGGACGAGAGCAGGGTTTCTAGCACAAGATACAGCCGCGATCATTGGTCTGGTAGTAGCTATGGATCAGACGACGAGGGCTGGGGTGGAGGCGACGATGATTTCGATGATGACTGAAACTAGGCAGTGGTAGCCGTTCTTGTCGTTCTCATCGCTGTCTAGGAGAAAACTTCTGCGAATGGACTTATATGCAGTAAGCAGTGTGTCGACATCTAGATCGCTGCGATCTATGAAGTGTCTCAGCCGGTGTGGTGGGTGGCCACGTCATCTCCGATGACCTGTCGGTGGTGCCGTTTTCTCTACGAGATGAACGCCCTTGAAGCTGTGAAGGATGTTGATTGGATTTCTGAGGGCTTTTGGTGAGGGTGTCGAGAATTCTGATACTGGATATACGTGTCGATGGAAAAATCGTGATCTAGTACGGGCTCCGTTGCCCGATGATGCTTGACGCGGGTCGAGCCACCACCCGCTTGTTTTTGTTCACGAACCACAACCAATCACTCCTCGTCCAAAGCAATACCTACACTATGGCACCTCCACTCTCGCACGCTCTCAGCCGTCGAGCTGTACTGTCTCGTTGTAATAGCTTGTAAGTCTTCTCATTCAGGACGAACTGGCGGGGGGAGCTGATGATCGGGTGGGGCCTCAGCGAGTTTTCGGGCGGGGGAATTGGGAAGAACAACTTTATTCATTCGAAATCGTTCTCATCCCATAGTATTCACTCTGGGGGACCACCACCCCCTCCTTCCATCACCCTCCTCTCACCGCACCGCTTGCTCTCGCTGGCCGCCACTCCTCTGTCGAGGTCAGCAGATCTCGACGTCGCGACCTCCTCCTCCAGTCCTTCATCTTGGGGACCTACGCTCAACCCTACAGGCTACCCTCTCTTTGCTATTCACAAAGAGGGGAGGTCCGAGCATGGTCGTGACGAGACGACGAGCTCGAGCTTTGCGTCGAGGAGGACGGTCACGAGGAGGACTGGGGAGGACGGCGAGGAAGTCGTCTTGTGAGCTCGCGCCCTTCTCCCTAATTTTCTCTTATGAGTCTGATGAGTCTAGTTTGAATTCTCAGCTACCAAGACAACGCCTACGGTCACTGGCTCGAATCACCGCGATCGACCGCTCCTACCGACGCCCAACTCGACTACCACCCCTCGAGCGGATTGGACACCGCGTCCCTCAACGAGGCTACTAGGAGCGAGAGTATCAAGTCAGAAGTTGATGGTATGCTGTACCCTCCCTCGGCACAGATTGAGAAGAGGTCGGCGGGGAAGCGTAAGGCGTGAACGCTGGAGATCGCATCGAGCCTCACAAGTCCAGCCGCTGTGTCGTGTGCAAATGTAATTTAAAGAGCATTGTAAAGAGTATTTTAAAGATGGATGCTTATTGGAAAGGGAAGATGTTGAGCTGACAGCGACATCTTCTACCCCCGCCAGCACATCTGAGGGTCCCTACAGGCCCGTAAACCTGGGACACGTGTACCACCTACTCGCTGTGTCGTCAGCCTACTTCATCAAAGGTCAGCGCTACTGTAGGAGATGGATGTGCGACGATACTGTAGTTCGGATGCTTTCACTTCTGAGAGCAGAAATCCTGCTACATGACGCTCCTCTAAGTGTCCTCCCGCCCCGCGTCACTGGACGAATATCCTGCACTTCCAGAACGCCCAGAACGCACCTTTCGTCTGAGGCCCACCAGTGGCGGTGGACTCCTGACACACCTAACGGGTATTCTGGAATATGTGCATGTACGCTGGCCGTACGTTGCTAACAGACTATCTATCTTAGATAGCACGATGCAGAGCGCATCAGTGAACCGCGTCAGTCTACGTTCTCGCCCATCATCTTGCGACCCGGAGCCTCCTTACGGCCACTTTCAAGTCGGACACCTGTGGTACATATCAACAGGTGTTCGTGGTTGAACGACCTCCGTGAGCTTTCACAAGGACGTCACGTGGCTCCTCCGTCCCTGTCCTGTCTTTGTACGGCAGCACCGCCTTCCTCCACTAGCCTCGAAGGAGCAACAACGTAATACTCCGTGTCAGCTGGGATGCCTATAAAACCTCGGATCCTAGTACCCCCTACTCTTCTTCGTCCCACCACCTCTTATAAACAGCAAGCATTCACAACGCACACTCAAGTACCAAAGCAATGAGCTACAACGACGAGCACGACGACCAGCCGAAGAGCATCGGCGGGAAACTCAAGGTCCGTTTCCATCCACTCCTTTCTCGTCCCTCTCCAGACCTCGTGTCTGAAAAGCCATACACACCGGTATGAGCAGAACTTGAAGGACAACGTCAAGTCTCGCCTTTCGGGCAACGACTCCGCGAGCCGTCAGAGCACCACGAAGACGACCCCTTCGACGGCTCCAGCTTCGAAAGTCGGGTATCGCGGCGGAGATGGGTCGTCTGCCGCCGGCATAGGACCTGCCTCGTGGATGTGTGAGTGACATTTTCTTGGTTTTCCAGCCGGAGAAGTGAACGCTGATGTCGTTGGTTCTGCGGTAGATGCGGGCGGCGCGGTTGATGGAGGGGGAGGGCATCATCACGGAGGAATGGATCCTGGAGGGGGCTGTACGAGTGGTTCGGGAGGAGGGTATAGTGGTGATGGAATGGACTCTGGAGGAGGGTATAGTGGTGGCGGAATGGCTTCTGGAGGTGGAGGGTATAGTGGTGGAGGAGATTCAGGAGGAGGGTGCAGTGGAGGAGGCGGGGGCGGAGATGGTGGAGGAGGGGGCGGTGGTTCGTCTTAAAGCCGCTTGTAGATGTATGAAAGGAACGTGGGAAGCGTGAATAGTGTTATGAATACAACAAATGCCATTTCTTCCCCTACTCTTGCCCGTTGAAACCCACGAGTCCCGCTAAGCACCGTCAGCGCCCGACCTTGAAGAAAAACAATAACAATCACGCCGCACGGGACGAACGGGAACGCACCTTCTGTAGATCTCGCACCCTCTATCCATCCACCGTCCTAGACCTTCTTCTCCTCACTAGTCCTACCAAAGTCCACCGGTTTGAGCGCCGACGCTGGTGCGGGCTTGAGTGCCGATGCTGGCGACAGAGCTTTGCGGTCTTGTTCCGATAGCGTGAAGAAGCCAGCCGTGTGGCTGTCGAACCATCTTCGGATCTAGAGGAATGTCCAAAGAGTTCAGGATGGATCGTTGAAGGTCTGAACGGAAGAGAGAGGCTCACAGGCATGAAGCAGTGCTCCTGAGGGCCAAAGTCGTAAATGAGGACTGAGTAGAACGCGATTCCTGTTCCGCAAGCTCATGATCAGCCCTGACCTTCCTCCTACTACCCTCAGGTGTGTGCTCACCAGTGCAGAGCGAGAATGCGCCGATTTGGAGCGCTTTCGATGCCCGTGAAGGCGCGACAAATTGCGGCAGCTGGGAGGGGTGGACTGGCGGAGGGACGGGGAACTTGGTCGGAGGCTGCGGCTGGTAATCCATTGTTTTCGAGAAGTTTCTTCGAAGAGTTGGTGTAAGTTGTTGCGAGGTGACGGTCGGAAGTGAAGCCTTGCCGGGCCCAAACTCTCGACCGCGCGTCGGCGACCGCGCAGGTTGCCCTCCGACGACAACAATCTCGCACGACCGACGACGATGACGAGCTCAACTTCGACACTCCCGACAAAGCGAATCGTTTCTCGTGCTCATCTCGATGTGTTTCTCTCGTCGCCAACGCACCAGGACATCGTGAACTTCGTTACGGAGCTCAACAACTCCGTCGAGGGCGTCAAGCTCACCGATTCCGTCACACCAAGTCCGGTGAGTTCTCATTCATACAGGATGCTGGTGATATTAGATTAACAGGTGGTCATTAGACGGTGGAAGCGATCCTCGGCGTGCTGGACGAGGTCGAGGAGTTCATCAACGCCACTCCTCCAGTCGACAACGGCAAATCCAGGTTCGGCAACCCCGCCTTCCGTACCTTCTACGACCTCGTAGTGGAGGTGAGCTACTTCAAACCCTCACCTACAAGCCCCTTCCTCATCGAGCGTCGCCTTACAGAAAGCCGCGTCGCTGCATGCCAAGATCCCAGGACTCGCGCCGGAATACATCAACGAACTCGCGGTGTACTTCTGCGAGAGCTGGGGCAACAGGACGAGGGTGGACTATGGAAGTGGGATGGAGTTGAACTTTTTGTCGTGGTTGTGCGTTCTTTGTTTCTTTCTGTGTTGTGAGGTGAGATCAGGTGGGGGGTGGAGCTGTTGACCAAAGCTTCGGATGAACAGGCTTTGTTTGAGGAAACTTGATGTCATCACGAAACAGGATAGTATCGCTGTGGTCATGAAGGTGTTTTGGAAGTGCGTCTACCATTCCGTGGAAGGAGCGGGTAAATGCCGACTGATCCTGGGCGGCATAGGTACATGAAGATTACGAGGATGCTTCAGACCATCTACTGGCTCGAACCAGCAGGCTCACATGGTGCTCAAGGGCTGGACGATTACCACTTTGCCGTCTTCAGTGCGTTCCCTCGTTTCTTCTCCTCTATCTCTCGACACGCGCTGAGCACGCATGACACAGTCTTTGGATCGTCTCAGCTTCGTGGCCACAAGTACATTCGACCAAAAGCTATTCACGATGAAGACATCTTGGAGCAGTTCTCGAAGGACTACATGTATCTGTCGTATATTCGCTACATCAACTCGGTGCGCCCTCCTCTCCCACATCGTTGTCCCCTGTGCACGATCCATGCTGATCAGCGTTACCCTCTTTTCAGATAAAAACCGCGAGTCTGAGATGGCACTCTCCGATGCTCGATGACATCTCTGGCGTACGTCGCGTGCCTCTGTCCTCACTCTCTCTCTCCGCCACGTCACTGACCCCATCGGTTCCTCGCAGGTCAAAACCTGGGAGAAGCTCAACGGCGGCATGCTCAAAATGTACTTTGCCGAAGTCCTTGCTAAACTCCCCGTCGTCCAACACTTCCTCTTCGGCTCTCTCCTCCCCTACCCAGTCCCACTCGACGACGATCACATCAATGAAGGCCACGAAGGGAGCGATGGAGTTCACGTTGATGCTCATGGGCATTTGCACGTGAGGGGTGAAGGGTTTGGAGATTGTTGTGGGATCAAGATCCCGAGTGCGTTTGCGGCGGCGGAGGAGTTGAGGAAGAGGGAGGGGGAGGGGAATGTGAGGAGGATTCCGTTCGATTGAGGGAGGGTGTAGTAGGCCAACGGGGAACGAAAACCTAGTATTCATCATTTGTGTCTGTCGGTGCCTGCTCATCCGCGAGGTCAACGTGGTGATCATTTGCCTGAATTGCTTTGTAACACGTTTCGGCCTGCCCTTTCTTTACCACCATTGAAAAGTCCTCGGCGCCTTGTACCGATCCAACGCCCACAACCAATATCCTCGACCAACCTCGTCACCTGACTCTTTCCCATTCAGCCCCTTCCACCTCACCGTCACTTCCAGCCCGACTTCCCTCGACCGACGGGGATGGTACTGCAACCACCCAAGTAACTGCGCCCTGACGTAGTTCTCAACCGCCCCGTTTTCAAACAGCAAGTCGGCTTGACTTTGTTCGTCTTCGAGTCGCCAGTGATTGACGAGGAGGACGACAATGTTCTCAATTGAGGGGGAGGTCGTGAGAACGCCGTAGACGAGTTCCGAGATGTGCTGAGTCGAGACTGTTTGCTGCCGTTTCGGATCGTCGCACAGCTGGATGTAGATATTCTTCAGGTGTGGGAGGCGCTGAAAGTTGATGTGAGGGACGATGAAATTCCCTGGCGGGACGGAAAGGCTCCTCAGCTCTCGGAGGTTGCTGATCAGCGCCACGACGTCCTGTACCGCCTGCACGGCGGCTGGCTCCTCTCGACGGGTGTATAGAGAGGTGATTGAGAGGGTGAAAGACGTGATCGTCGACTTGCGGGTCCCTATGTATCTCAGGAGCATCGAGAATCCCTCGAACCGGTCCATCCCGCCGTCGAGCGATCCTCCGTAGCTGTGCCCGACTTCGAGGTGGAACGACGAAGTCCTGGGAGAGCGCGCCGCCAACGAAATGATGAAGGCCATAGTAGTGTCGCGAAACCATTGACGGAACTGGAGGGCGATTGTTTTGAGAGGCAAGACGGGAGTCTCGAGTTGGACGCGGCGAAGTGCGTTTGCGAAGTTGAGCGGCGTCCAGTTGCACCCGAAGTCGCAGGAAAGGTCGAGGTATTCAAGCTCTAGCGAGTAATGCTTCATTTAGCATATTTCACAACATGTTTTGCCATTGACAGCAAGAATTGGTCCCACCTGTGAAACGATCCAAAGCTGGCAGTTGCGTGCTCTCCCGGTGACCAAGGTTCACGTATGCTCGCAGTACCCTCAGCTTCCGGTCGTCCACCAGCCGCAGACATCCGTCGAAGTCCCTGAAGTGCTTGATGTAGGCAATGACCCGCGACGCCGGCAGCGCCTGTCCAGTCGCCTTCTTGTACGCCGCTGCCCAGAGCGACCACGTGTCGAGCGTGACTTCAGGCATCGTCGGCGTCTCGACTCGAGACGGATAGTTGGTGATCTGGAACGTTCGATGGTAGCTAAGGAGCTCCTTGAGGTACATGAACCAATTGCCGTTCCTGGAAGCCTCATTCGCCCAGTCCGCGAAAGCCCAGTCGTAGGGACTTGGCGTGAAGCGTGCTGGAGCGCCAGTCACGTCGTGAGTGCCTTGGAGGAAGTGGATGAGCGTGAGAGTGTGGAAGCTAGCGAGGACATGGCTTGACATCTCGGGCGGAACTATTGCGGCGGTTGAAGGTTCCAGTCAGCACGGCATCCAACAGGTGAGGTGTGGACTTTGGTGATACAATTAGGGTGGGCCTGGTAGCCATTTGTGCCAAAGATCTGCCCTAGCATAGTGAACGTCTACTTTTAGCTATAAAATCCCCACCGGTCTCCGCTGGAAGACCCCTTACCGTGTAGCTGCTCCATCCCCGCATGGTCAAGTTGAGGGGTCGAAGGCCCCCCATACTGCTCAGGCGTAGGAGCCAGAACTTGCGCCGTATTACCCTTCTCTTTCTTCTTGGGCTTGTAGACTTTAGAGAAGATCAAAAGATTTGAACGGTCAGCTTCCGTTCGGACTTGATCCGGAGCTGTTCTACCGAATGGAGAGCGGCGAGCTGAACACGACGGTGCTTACCTGAGCTGCCCTGGCCTGACATGATCGCGGAGCTGTATTGCCGTCGTAGGAGAGAACAGCTGAAAAGTCAAATGGTGGTAGGGAGAAAAGGAGCGAAGCAGGGGACCGGCTTGAAAAAGGCGGCGTTGCTCGCTCCTAGGGGCTCCCGTGGACGTGCGTAAGGCTGTGCAACGTGTTCTACGGAGCTAGATTGGGTGGGGGGCACCCAAAGAACTCAAAAGGATCGACTCCTATCAAACTGTTTTCGAGCATTTCCTGCAAGCACAGTTGCGAAGGGAGGCTGGAGATCGCTCAGGCAGTAGCTTTTCTACCGCCGTCAGAGAGTACGAATCAAAGACTGGACGAAAAGAACCGATGAAGCTCGCAAACATTTTAAGGAATGTGACATCCGGAATCATGAAGGAACCACAGAAATGGACCGAGCAGCTGGAAAGCGGAGAACGAAGCAGAGGCACAACCAATGTCACATGATATGACGTGGCAGCATGCTTTACGCCATTGACAGGTAAGGGTATAAGCTGAATACATCAAACTGCATAGAATGATGTTAAGCCAGTTCGTACGGTAATGCAGAAAGTGAGAGGCGCACCTGTACACAAATTACTCCCACACCCAGCTCACTAATTCAGCTCCATCTCGCCCTCCTCCTTCTCTTCCCTCTCTTGTCCTTCTTCCAGCTCCACACCCTTCATCTCCACATCACCGGACTCTCCTTTGCCCTCCGCACCATCCTCCTCCCCCATCGCCTCGTCCTTCTCTCCCGCTCCTCCACCTGGCTCGAACGCTGGTGCCGTCGGGTCGAGCGTCGTCCCTGGTGCTCCTCCTCCCGGTGAAGCCTCATCCGCGTCGCCATCCTGGTTATCATCATCAAGTTGTCTTCTTCTCTCTTGCTCGTTCTTCTCCTCCCTGTGTAGCCCCAACGTCAGCCTCCGCATGCAGACACCCCAAAGTTCCGGTAAACAACGAAAGAGGAACAGTGACGCACGCAATAGCTTCACTCATGTTCGTGAGCTTGCCGACAATCTCATCGAACGCATCCTGTCGGATCTTCCAAGTGCCCTTGTACGTCTCCTGCTCCTGCCTCAGCGTCACCGCGTCCTCGTTAAGCTTCGCTATTGTCCTGTTCGCGCGCGACCCTTGTCAGCTGTCCTCTGAGCATGTCGAAAGGAAAAGCCACTCACTCGGCACCAACAATCCGATCTGGCAGCTTCCCAATAATCTTCGCTTTCGCGTCATACTCGATTCGCCTTGCTCTTGTCAACTCAGCGCTCTCGAGCTTCAGTCGAAGTCCGGCAATCTTCTCCATCGTCTCGTTCTGTTGCGACTCTGGAAATGCACACAAGTGCTCAGTTTGATATGACTTGAACTAGCTAAGGAAAAGAAGCAGGCGGAAACGCACCAATCGCCTGAGCTTCAGTCTCGTACGAAACGACCTCGTTCTCTGCGACCTTCTGCAACCGAGTCGTCTTGGAGAGCTGCAGCACGAGCTGGTCCAAGTCCAACAAGAATGACTCTTGTGCTGCTTGCCTGTTTCGTCGCACCCCACCCATTCCTGTCAGCAACCACCGTCCACTTCCTCTGCGAAGGAACCAACGACGACGACGCACAGCTCCTCGCCCTTGACGTCCACAGCAACGAGGCGGTAAAAGTCCTTCGTGAGACGTTTGAGCTGCTTGACGTCGACCTGAGCTCGCGTTCGTGCGAGGTCGTTTTGCGCCGCGAGTCCAAGGGGAATTGCCAGCGGCGTTGAGGAGCCTGGCAGCGTGCATGAAGCGTGAGTAAGTCGTATTAGCATAGCGATAAAGCGAAATAGCATACGTTCTGCCATGATCTCGTAGCTAGCTTTTTGAGAGTCGTTGAGCGTCAGGTCGTCGAGGTCGCTGACTTGGGCGCTGAACGGGAGGACAACCCGCGTCGACGGTCGCTTTCGCTTCAACCACCCGCTGCCCTCCCGCCAAGCTCACTTCTTCCATCAACTTTTCTCGACACCTCTCTCGCCTACATCCGCCTAGAAATGAGCAAAGGAAAGGATGTCGTCATCCCAGGCGCGGGCACCAACGGACGGCCGATCGTCTTCTTCGACATCTCGGTCGGCAACACCCCAGCAGGAAGGATCAAGATTGAGCTCTTCAACGATATCTGCCCGAAGTAGGCTCCATTCCTACGTATAGTCTCCTGTACCTCACTGCTGATCTCGTCCATTCACCCTTTCGTCCGTGCCGGCTCCGCCCCTCTACACCATCCTCCTCCCACCTCATTCCTCATTTCACCACCATCATCACCTCCTTTCACTTCCATCACCCTTCATCTGCCACTCTCCGCCACCCAGAACTGCCGAGAACTTCCGCCAGTTCTGCATCGGCTACCGCGCGACTCGGGACGTGCAACCAACAGGCTACAAGAACAGCATCCTCCACCGTGTCATCCCTGGATTCATGATCCAAGGCGGCGACTTCATCAACGGCGATGGAACTGGAGCTACGAGTATCTACGGGCCGCAGTTTGACGACGAGAACTTTGAGCTCAAGCACGATGCCGCGGGGTTGTTATCGATGGTGAGCTGAGTTTACTTTGAGAGGGAAGGGAGGAGGGACGCTGATTCATGTTTTTGGTGTGGGACAGGCCAACTCTGGACCAGGGACGAACGGTTGTCAGTACTTTATCACGGCGCAGCCCGCGCCGTTCCTCGACAACAAGCACGTCGTCTTTGGCAAGGTCGTGGGAGGCGACAGTATGCTCGTCGTGAGGAAGATCGAGAATGTTGCTACTGGTGAGTAACATGCTATTCTGTTTAGATCTTGTAAGAAGGACGCTGATGACGTTCGCGACGAACAGGTCCAAACAACCGACCGAAATTGGCGTGCAAGGTGACGGGTGCGTCCTCGAGATCCTGTTCCCGCGCTCAAGCATACTGAGTGAGCTGTGGCTAACCTCCTTTATGCTGTCAGAGTGCGGAGAGATGTAAAAGTACTTACGGAGATGGAAATCTGCAACACTGCTTTGTTCGAAAGCAACGACCCCTCAGAATACGTGTCGCGTTATCGGAGCTGTCATTCCTCCGACATTTCAAAGTCTCTTCTTCTCTCTATAGGGTGAACATTCGCTCTTGTGTTGAGTGGGCGGACCACCAGCAACCATCGAACGCCCGGAACGTCACGTGACGACTCCGCGATTGCTTCCTTACCCTCGCAACGCCTCGCTTGACGGTAGCTGAAGGCTCGCTTATCATCGCTTCAACTAGCCTTCTTGACGTATGATCCGCCATGCGCCCGTCGCCTACAGGTTAGCGTACGCTTTGTAGGGCTTCCTTGCCGGGTTTCGAAACGCGGCCGGGTTCGTAAACCCGCTCGAGCGTTAAATGCTCGGGCCAAGCAGAGCGTCCCACTCTCTCTTTCCTTCACACCATTACTCTCACCACTTCAGCGTACAACCCTTCTGTGAGCCTGGCTTTCTTCTTGCCATAGCAACCTGCCCCTCGCGTGCTTCTCCGATCACGATAACTCCGCCCACGTACTAACTCCGTCCCCACTCCAGAACACCAGCACCCTCCCCACCTTTACCTCCAAAAATGTCCTCGCTCCAATACTTCTCCGAGAACGGTCCAGGCAAGCACCTCACCGAAACCTTCGGCTACGCCCAAGCCGTCATTCTCCCCCCGACTCAACCCATCATCAAGCTCTCCGGCCAAGGCGGATGGGACTCCGCCGGAAACACGAACCCCACCGACGCAGAGGGACAAGTCAAGCTCGCTTTCCAGAACGTCGAGAATGTTCTTGCTGCTGCGGGAGTTACGGATGGGTGGAACAGCGTGTACTCCGTGAGGAGCTATCATGTGGGCATTGAAAAGACGTTTCAGGCGGCGGTGGATACGATGAAGGCCAAGACGCCTAACCACAACCCGGTTTGGACGGCTGTTGCTGTTCCTGAGTTGGCGTTGCCGGAGATGTTGATTGAGATTGAGGTGGAGGCGGTTTTGAACAAGTGAGCGGGACTTCGGGAGTTGAAGTTTGTTGGGGGCTAGTAGAGCGTGAGATTGCAACGCGAGGCAGGTAGTCTACCAAGTAGGGATAAAGGTTGTGTTCCTGAAAAATGAGAGCATGTCAACGTCAAAGCTCCAAAAAGGCACCAGAACAAGAAGTCGCTTACTCCGCTGACAGCCACGTATCTTCCGGTAAGAGCGGCCAAAACGTCTCCGACGTCTCCCACACCGACCCGAACTTCTCCATCAAGAACCCATAATCTGTCACTAAATCTCCGTTTGTCCCCTCCCCGCTCCTAATAGCCCCAACCGGCTCGTTCTCCGCCCCGAGTTGCGGTACAGCAACATGGCGCTTCGCCTCGTAGTCGAGGAGGACTGCTTCCCGAAGGGATTCCAAAGCCTTCACGCAGACTTTGGTGGTGGACCAAGAGAGCGCATGGGACTTGAGAGCCTCGAGGCAGATCGTGGCCTCTTCGTACCGCTTCGAGAACGCGTCCGACGTTGATGCTGTCGACGCGGCGAGGAGGGACATCGTGCCCCCGTGGAGGATGCCGCTGAGGCGAGAAGAGCTCTCAGTAGAGGGACCAAATTCAGAGGAAATGCACGCACTGAAAGGTATTTCCACAGCAGAACTGATGCCCCGTGCCAGCTTGGTACTTCCGAACGAGCTCAGCCAACTGGGTCGCTGCCGACAAGCAAGTCGTAGTCGCGAGCTCGTGGAAGCACGGGTCTGTTGAAGTACCGTAGAAAGGACGGAAGAGAAGAATCTGAAGCATCAACTGTAGGAACGTCGAATGTCAGGTCGAGGATATTATGGAAAAGGGGGACCTGCTTGACGCTTACGTGGTTCACGAGCCTGTGGGCGGAAGAGAGATCAGGATCTGAGGGTTGCAATCAATCAAATTCACTGACATGTCATACCCTTCTGGAGTTTGAGCAGCCGGTTGATCCGCTTTCAGCGCCGGCGGTAGCTCCTCATACCTATCACCCTTCGTCAGCTCACCACCCCTCAAACAACTCTCTCGCCAACCCAGGCACTCACCACTTCTGCAAGTCCTCCCAAAGCCGCTTTGCGGCCTCTAACCGCCCCTCAATCTTCGTCCTTCCAACTGGCGAATAAATCGTCTGGAGGATCCTCGCACCAATGCACTCCAGCCTCGCCTCGTAAGGCCACGCGAAGCCGTCGTTCAGGCTGAGCGAGGAGTCAGGAAGGGGTAAGAGGGGCTGTTTAACTTCGTCGGAGTGGAAACTGTGTCGTCGACCAAGACAGATGGACCATCCTATGTCGCAGACGTGCGCGGCCCAGCTGAGAGTTCAGAGGGGTCTGAGTAAGGGGACGGAGGGATCGGGTGATGAGAGAAAGATTGCGCACAACAGCTCTGTGCGGCTCGCTCTAACATCAGGTTGGATGGGTGCGTCGAATGGTGGGTCAATGTTGAGGCCGACTGCTCAGAAAGAACAAGATCAGCATTCAGGTGCACGTACGCCGCCGGCGAAAAAGTACGGGACGCACAGTCTTCGCAAAGCCGCATGGCGAGGCCTACATACAGACCCAAGTCTGTCAAACACTGACACTCATTGCCAAGAAGAGATGGCTTACCGGAGTAGAGCTGTCCTCCGCAATCAACATTAGCACTCCACCTTCCTTGTCAATCCAAGCAGAACTCACCCAACCACTATGCGCCCTTTCCGTTCCACCCAAATGCAAGCTCAACAGCAGTAGACCTCTCACAGTACTAAACTTTGGGTCCCTGATCTCGTCCACGACCATCTTCTCCGCCGCTTCGACAAACACGTTTCCACGTGTTTCTGGGTCGTTGGGATCCGAGCAGAGGAACGCAGGGGTGTCGATCACTGGTGCGAGAGAAGAAAAGTTAAGATTATGGAAAGGAGGTCAGGAGGATGAAACCAACTGTATCGAGCGCCGATGGCAAGGACGCCGAGATGAACGAACGGGGAATAGTCGCGCGTCCGGGTGCCGGCGATGAGGCCCGAGATGAAAGCTTGGCGGTTGACCATCTGCCATTAGACCTTTGAGCAGCCGGTCAAAGTCATCGATTAAGGATAAAACATACTCGATGAGTCCCAAGGAACCACTGAAATGCGAGGTTGATGAGCGACGAATGCACCGCCATGCTCAGCTCGACGGGAAGGAAGCTGAGATCCGCTTTCGCGGAAATGGAGGGACACGAGGAACGCTCGGTGGAAAGATTGACCCACTCCTGCATTCCATCACCATCAGCAATATACCCTTGTGGTGTAGGTATCAGAGGAAGGAAGCGAACGCACCCCGCTGGTTTCGGTGTACCACCTCAACTCGCCGTCGCCTCCCATCGAGAGCTTTCCTTCACCACTGACGGCCGGTATTGGTGATTGTGCGTCGCTACTGAGTGGCGATGGTTCCGAGGCTTCCACTGTTCCAGCGCTCGACGCCGACGTCGAGGGACTGGATTCGGACAACACGAGCGCCTCGAGCTCCTTGATCCGAGCTTTGAGGCTGTCAACGTAAGGCTTGCTAAAAGGTCTCTGCTTCCTGTTGTCTTGTCCTACAGTCCACGCTCGTCAGCTCCCTCCCGAAACCTCACCCGCTGATCCGAAAGACGCACCATCAAAGACGCACTCCCGCCCGAGCCGGTCGCATCTCGCACAATCGCTCCCGGTCTCTCTAGGAGTGGCATCATCCTGAGGTGTGCATCTTGCCCGCGCTTTCTTGCACTCCCGACATGCTTGAGAGGTGTGCGACCTGCGGTTGTTGTTCGAACGGGCGTGTGATGAATGTGGTTTGTCAGCGTCAGCCTGCAGGCTAGGAACGCAGGAGCGAGATAGAGTAGCAGGAAGCTTACGTTTTGCGATAGTTTTCTGTTGCTTTCGATGTCATTCGTGCGAGAGGTGTGATGTTGAGCAGCAGGGGAGAAGGCAAGCTGGGGCGGCCGCTGTCGGCGCACCTCAGCGACGCAGAAAGTTATCGCCGAGCCGATAAGCGAATGCACCTCGACTGTCGTATTTCACCTGCAGACTCAGACCAAGCTACAACCTTTTATTTTGGAATAACAATGAGTCGATCGGGCACTTTTGACACAGTACGAAGCGAGTACGTGGCGCGAGAACTTGGGGGTGGAAGCGTCCAACCGCGGCCTGGGCCAGACCTTGGACGAGGCTCGCCAGCGACGGCGACGACGAGGGTTGGGCTTTGACCGATAGTGGATGCACCGAGTCTATCGCCAGTTGTTCAAGACTCGCATCAATTCTATTCTACCCACTTCTCGCACGTTTTACTCGTCCACCCTCTTCCGGATGTCGCCCACCGCGAGCCAGTTTGGCGACTGGCCTGCCAGCAAGGTCCGCGAGACGTACCTCGACTACTTCAAGACGATCAAGGACGCCGAGCACACCTTCGTGCCGTCCTCCTCGACCATCCCGTATGAGGACCCGACCCTCCTCTTTGCCAACGCTGGGTACGTCGTCGTCGTCGTCGTCGGAGCTGGGGAGCGTTTTTTGGAGACGAGCGAGTCAAAAGAGCGGTGGAGGTGGCAGCGCGTGGCGGCTTAGACGTCTAGATTTAGTATGAACTGATGGAAATCGTGCTTGGTGAACAGTATGAACCAGTACAAGGCCATCTTCCTCGGCACCGTCGACCCTTCCTCGCCCTTCTCCAAGCTCAAGCGCGCCGTCAACTCCCAGAAGTGCATCCGTGCCGGTGGAAAGCACAACGGTGAGCTTTTCTTTCTCTCTTATGACTTAGGGATAGAAAAGATAGATCGAGCAGTTTGAGAGCTGACGAAACGGTGGCGGGACAGATCTGGACGACGTCGGAAAGGACACCTACCACCACACTTTCTTCGAGATGCTCGGCAACTGGTCCTTCGGCGACTACTTCAAGGTGCGTCGACACTCTCTCTCTCTGCCTTCTTCCAATTCAGCTAAGGCATTCCGACCCCGCGCACAGAAAGAAGCGACTTTCCACGCCTGGACCTTGCTCACCAAGGTCTTTGGCCTCCCCGTCGACCGCCTCTACGTGACCTACTTCGAGGGAGGCTTCGGGATTCCCCCAGACCTCGAGACCAAGAACTTCTGGCTCGCTCTCGGCGTCGACGAGTCGAGGATCATCCCCGGAAACGCGAAGGACAACTTCTGGGGTGCGTCTTTTTGTAGCTCGCACGCGAGCTTATCGAGAGAGTTTGGTCTGGATGGCTGCTGATCGGTAGAGGATTTGGTGTGAACAGAGATGGGAGCTACTGGACCTTGTGGCCCTTGTACTGAGATTCACTACGACCGTATCGGTGGTCGTAACGCCGCCTCCCTCGTCAACATGGACGACCCCGATGTCCTCGAGGTGCGTCTTCTCTATGACTTTTCAAACTGCACCCAACGGCTGTAACTCACAATCGCTTACAATTTAGGTGTGGAACCTCGTTTTCATTCAATACAACCGCGAGACCGACTCCTCCCTCCGTCCCCTCCCCGCCCAACACGTCGACACCGGCATGGGTTTCGAGCGTCTCGTTTCCGTCCTTCAGGACAAGCGTTCCAACTACGACACGGACGTCTTCCTTCCCCTCTTCGCCAAGATCCAGCAGCTCACCGGTGCCCGCGAGTACACTGGCAAGCTCGGAGCCGAGGACGTCGATGGCATCGACACGGCTTACCGTGTTGTTGCGGACCACGTTAGGACTTTGACGTTCGCGATTCAGGATGGCGGTGTCCCGAGTAATGTTGGTAGGGGCTACGTGTTGAGGAGGGTGTTGAGAAGGGGTGCGCGTTACGTGAGGAAGAAGTTTGGAGCGCCGATTGGGACGTTCTTCAGTGATTTGGCGCCGACGCTCATCGAGCAGATGGTGCGTTTCTTTCCCCTCCTCTTGTTGTCTTTCGAAAATAGCAGTAGCTAACGTAACTGCTGCCACGTGCGTTTCTCTCTCAAGGGATCTTTCTTCCCCGAGATCACCACCAAGTTCGAGGACCTCAAGGAGATTCTCGATGAGGAGGAGGAATCCTTCTCCCGCACTCTCGACCGCGGAGAGAAGCTCTTCGAGACCTACGTCAAGGCCGCCAAGGCCTCTGGCGCGACTTCCATCGCCGGTGCTGACGTGTGGAGGCTGTACGACACGTACGGATTCCCCGTCGACCTCACGCTCCTTATGGCTGAGGAGGCGGGTCTGAGCATCGATCAGGCGGAGTTTGAGAAGGCGATGGAGGCGAGTAAGGAGGCTAGTAAGGGTGTTGGCAAGAAGGGCGATGGACAGACGGTCAAGCTTGATGTTCACGATTTGGGAGCGTTGGAGAAGAACGAGGCGGTCCCCAAGACTGACGATTCGTTCAAGTTTGGTGAGTTTCGCTTCTTGTGTTGGTGTTGTGAAGAGTTGTGCTGACGGACGGTGAACAACGCAGGACTCGGCAACGTTGATTCCGAGGTCAAGGCCATCTACCACGCTTCGAACTTCCCCGAGTCGACCACTTCCACTCCCACCGACGCCAGGATCGGTATCCTCCTCGACAAGACCAACTGCTACGCCGAGTCGGGAGGACAGGAGCACGATACCGGCTCGATCGTCATCGATGGCAAGGCCGTCTTCGTCGTCGAGGATGTCCAGGTCTTCAACGGCTACGTCCTTCACATCGGTTACGTCAAGGAGGGTAGCTTCACCGTTGGCGACAAGGTCGTCGTTTCTTACGATGAGGTGTGTTTGCTTCTCCTTCGAAGACGCTTTCCAAGTTCGAAGTGCTGACGTGGTGTCTTTCAGCTCCGCCGCTGGCCTCTTCGCAACAACCACACCGGAACCCACATCCTCAACTTTGCTCTCCGCGAGGTTCTCGGCGACCACATCGACCAGAAGGGCTCCCTCGTCGCTCCCGCCAAGCTTCGCTTCGACTTCTCCCACAAGTCTCCCATCTCCACCACCGACCTCGCGAAGATTGAGGAGATCTCGAACGCTTGGATCAAGAAGAACGTCAAGGTTTTCTCGAAGGAGATGGACCTCAAGAGCGCTCAGAAGATCCCTGGATTGAGGGCTGTCTTCGGAGAGGCTTACCCCGATCCTGTGAGGGTTGTGACGCTTGAGTTTAGTGTCGATGAGATCCAGGCGGATATCGAGAATCCCAAGTGGAGGGGAACCAGTGTCGAGTTCTGCGGTGGAACGTGAGTCGCTCTCATCCCTTTTCCCTTGCCTTTAGGATTCAATTGTTGACCCATTGGTGAGTGCAGCCACGTTGCCAAGACCGGAGACATCAAGGACTTCGTCATCACTGAGGAAACTGGTATCGCCAAGGGCATTCGTCGTGTCATCGCCATCACCGGCGAGGAGGCCCGCGCTGCCTCCGTCAGGGCCAACGAAGCTGAGGCTAGGTTCGACGCCATCCTCAAGCTCACCGGCAAGGAGAAGGACAAGGCGCTCAAGGTCTACGAGACGGTCCGTTTCTTCTTCCAATCAAAGGTGGATGCTGGACTGACGTTCGCCTTCTTTGTATGTACGTAGGAGTTGAACCCTCTCGACATTTCCGTCGTCCGCAAGGACGTTCTCAAGGAGAAGCTCAAGGCTGCTCGTAAGGCCGTTGCCGATGCTGCCAAGGCTCTCGAGAAGGAGCAATCCAAGGAGGTTTGTCGTTTAACTATCGAAAACCTTTTCTCTCAAAGATGTTTAATCTGGTGATGTGCAGGTCGCCGACAAGGTTTCCGCCTACTTCAAGGAGAACCCTGAGGCCAAGCTCATCGTCACTCGCTTGGACGTCGAGGGCAACGTTAAGGTTCGCTTGCTTCTCCCTCTCCTCCGCTTTTGGAATTGGAAGCTGATGGTTGTAAAAATTCCTTCAGGTTATGCAAGCCGCCACCGCCCAGACCAGCAAGCTCGGCAAGGCCGCCTACTTCTTCAGCGTCACCGAGGACAACAAGGTCGTCCACCTCAACTTCCTCCCCAAGGCTGAGATCTCGAAGGAGTTCTCCGCCAAGACTTGGATCCAGTCCGTGTCGGCGATTCTTGGTGGAAAGGTCTGTTCTTCTCGCTCCGTGTGTTGTGTTTGGGGATCGGTGCTGATCGAGAGTGAGCGCACGCAGGGTGGAGGAAAGGACGAGTCTGCTCAGGGTGTTGGTTCGGAGGTCTCTAAGGTTGATGAGGCCATGGCGGAGGCTGAGGCTGCCTACACCAAGTCGCGATGAATTCAGGGTTGAAGCAATGTAGCGTTCTTTCATGCCACGTCATGCCATGGCAGCGCTTTCTGCTTCCTTGCTTTGCACTGGGATTCACAACTGTCTAAAACACACATTTCGATCTCGGTCTCAACTTCAACTTCACGAAACCCTTCAGCGTGAACCTGTCGTATGTTTTCTTGTTCGTCACAGCGCACCAGATCGCGGAACTCGTCTACCACGTCCTCATAAGCTCAAGTTCTATCCAAAGGATGTCTTCATTATTGCCAACGACTTTCGTTTCACCGAGGATCAGGTGCATGCGGACGGACAATTCGAGAGGATGGAACTGTCGAAAGTTACGTGAGGGCGCTGGAAGGAGAGTGGTGAAGGTTCATTTGAGGAGGGCGGAGGATATTGGATTTCAGATGATGATGAGGTTCAAAGGCTCGAATAGTAAATATTACCAGGTTGGGCAGAAGTACTGGCTGTGGGCGTTGGATCGGTACCAGGCGCCTCACACGTTTAGGTGGTGGTAAGGGGTGGCAAATGTTTGAAACTTCAGTGGATTTACTTTTGGAGGCTCCATAACTTGCTGAAGGTAGTCTGGACTGACAATAAGTCAAGAACACGACCCACCACGTCAAGGACCAGCACCACGTGTATATTTCCAAAGTCTCCTTGACGGACGTCGCTCCTTTTGAGGCTCCTGAAAGCACAGAGTCGTGTCCCTGCTGCCGCACGCGTACGGGGGTCGGGATACGCCAGCCAGGACTCGCACGCCGACCATCGAACTTGCACACTTTGCACTAATTTGACGGCTCGTCACGCCAGCTGGATCGACCCTTGGAAGGACCCCGAGACCACGCACGCGACGACCGTTGCCATCCAACCCCCGCCCCCGAGCTCTCGTTACCGTCACACCACAGCTCGGCGCCTTCGAATCCAGCAGAAAGAAGAGCATCAGAAGGAGAGTACTACGGCTATAAGCCGCTCACTTCCAGAGGTCAACGATGAACTCGGTCAGTCGCCTCTCTCGCTGCGATCCCTGCGCGTTGTGCGCGAGGAGCTTCACGCCTTGGCGGCGCTGTTCAAGGGCCAGGAACCCACGAGCGCGAAGTGGAAGCTGATGCATGCTGTTGAATGTGCATTGCAGTACGACTCTGACGACGAGGACCTCTCCGTCTTCTCGCCCGGTCATGCACCGCAACACAACCCAGCGTCGCGCTTCGGCGGCGGCGCGTCTTCGTCCTCTGCTCGCGATGCCGCGTCCAACCCGTTCGCCAACTCGGCGGGCACGTACGACCCGTATGGAGGTGGGCAGAGTCAGAACCCTGCGGCTTATGGTGGGGGACAGGCGTCGAACAAGTACGGCACGGCGACGGATCTCGGCAATTATGCGGATGGGGGAGGAGGGGACTACGATTTCTAGTGCGTCGTTCCTGCTTTTTGGGTGGATCGAGGGGAGCTAATGATGGAGGTGCTGTAGCGAGGAGGACGACTACAAGGAGGGCTACGACCGTCCGACGTTTGGCCGCCTCGCCACCGACTACTCCGGCAACGCGCCCCTCTCAAGCAACGCCGCCGCTCCAGCAGGTCACTCCACCGCCGTCGGCAGCTCCAACATGCTCGACGACGACGACGAGGAAATGCTCGCTGGGATCAGGGCCGCCGCAGCTGCGAAGGCCAACAACCGGAAACGCGCGAGCGCAGGAGGCGTACTACCGACCTGGTCGGAGATCAAGAAGAGGATCACGGCGAAGCATAGGACGTATGTCGGGGATCGGATCGTGCATTTCAACAATCCAGCGATGAACACGAGTGCCAAGTGGCCGGGCAACTCGATCAGCACGAGCAAGTATAACGTGATTACGTTCTTGCCGAAGTTCCTCTTTGGTGGGTCTCTCTCTTGCCCGAGGTATTGTGCTGGAGTGCAGGAGGGGCAGCAGCTGACTGGCTGTTGATGGCATTGATAGAGCAATTCTCGAAGACCGCCAACATGTTCTTCCTCTTCACCGCTTGGTAGAGCAGCCCACCTCATGTCAACGCGCGCGCACCGCGTACTAATCCGACCCGTTTGCAGCATCCAACAAATCCCCGGCGTCTCGCCCACAAACGCCTACACCACCATCGCTCCTCTCTGTCTCGTTCTCTTAGTCGCCGCCATCAAGGAGTTTCAGGAAGACCTCGTGCGTTGCTTCGCCAGGAGCATGATGGGGGAAGAAGCGAAAGGGGGAACTGACTCGCGGGGTGCGTGGTGAAACAGAAACGGCACCAGTCCGACGCGAGCCTGAATGCGAGGAAGGCGAAAGTACTCGAAGGGACGACGTTCGTGGACAAGCCGTGGAGAAGCATCAAGGTCGGCGACATCGTCAGGCTCGAGTCGAACGACTTCTTCCCGGCGGATTTGGTGCTGCTGTCGAGTTCGGAGCCGGAGGGACTGTGCTACATTGAGACGAGTAACCTGGACGGGTGAGCCTTTTGGCTGTATCGGAAGGTTTGGAGGGGTTGGGGAGCTGACAGCGCCACAAATGCCAGCGAGACGAACCTCAAAATCAAGCAAGCGTCAACCACGACCTCGAAGCTCACTTCTCCGATACAAATCTCCCAACTCGCCGGCCAACTCCGCTCCGAGCAGCCCAACAACTCGCTCTACACCTTCGAAGCGACACTCTCGCTGCAGGGCGCGTCGATCTCCACGTCCAAGGAGGTGCCACTCGGTCCGGATCAGTTGTTGTTGAGGGGCGCGCAGTTGAGGAACACGCAGTGGATGTACGGCCTGGTCGTGTTCACGGGCCACGAGACCAAATTGATGAGGAACGCTACGTGAGTCGTTGAGATTCGCTAGTGACAGGGTTGCAACGCTGACGTGGTGGGTAAACAAAGGGCCGCACCGATCAAGCGCACGGCGATGGAGAAGACCGTCAACGTCCAGATGCTCTACCTCTTCCTCATCCTTCTCGGCCTCTCGGTCGGATCGTCGGCGGGAAGCTTCATTCGGAATCACTTGAGGGGAGATCAGATGTGGTACCTCCTGCTCGGGGAAGACACGTCGAGCGCCGCCAAGACGTTCATCGAGGATATTTTGACGTTCATCATCTTGTACAACAACTTGTTGCCGATCTCGTGAGTTATCTTTCTCGAGTTGTTTCTTGTCGTGGGGCCAGGAGCTAACTCCTGCCCGTTTCCAGACTCATCGTCACCATGGAAGTCGTCAAGTTCCAGCAGGCTTTCTTGATCAACTCCGACCTCGGTGGGTATCCTCGCTACTCGTTTTCCGGGAGAAAGGAGTCTGACGCACGGAGCATCTTTAGACATGTACTACCCCGTCACCGACACTCCCGCCCTCTGCCGCACCTCAAGTCTCGTCGAAGAGCTCGGCCAGATCGAATACGTCTTCTCCGACAAGACTGGAACTCTCACGTGCAACGAGATGGAGTTTCAGCAGTGCACGATCGGAGGAGTCCCCTACATCGAGACGGTCGATGAGAGCAAGAAGGGCGAGCTGTTCAGCTTTGCTCAGCTTAGGTCGAACCTTACGGAAGTGAGTTTTGGGAGACTGGGCAGCTGAGTGAGTGTTAAGGCTGACAGCCGTTTGTTTTTCAGGGCCACGAGTCGGCGGGCGTCATCAACGAGTTCCTCACCCTGCTTGCCACGTGTCACACCGTCATTCCCGAAGTCAACAACGGCAAGGTCACGTACCAGGCGTCGAGTCCAGACGAGGCGGCCTTGGTCGATGGAGCGAAGACCTTGGGTTACACATTCACTGTTCGCTCGTTCCTCTCCTTCGCTGAGACCCAGAGCTGACATTGCTTCTCGCACAGACTCGAAAGCCTCAGTCCATCTTCGTCGACATCCTCGGCGAGCAGAAGGAGTTCCAGGTGCTCAACATCCTCGAGTTCAACTCGACTCGCAAGAGGATGTCGTCGATCGTTCGAGGCCCCGACGGCAAGGTCAAGCTGTACTGCAAAGGTGCCGACACGGTGATCCTCGAACGCCTGGCTCAGGACAACCAGTCGTTCACCGACGTCACTCTCAACCAGCTCGAGGTTTGTTGAGCATTTCCTTCTTTCGCACGTTCCTTGAAAGTTGACTTAAATCTACTTGGCAGGAGTACGCCACCGAAGGTCTCCGCACTCTCTGCGTCGCCATGCGCGAGATCCCAGAGGACGAATACCGCAAGTGGTCCCTCATCTACGACAAGGCCGCGGCGACCATCTCCGGACGTAGTGAGGCGATCGACCGCGCTTCAGAGATGATCGAGCGCGACCTCTTCCTCCTTGGCGCGACGGCTATTGAGGATAAGCTGCAGGACGGAGTGCCGGATACAATTTACACGCTTCAGCAGGCGGGGATCAAGGTCTGGGTGCTTACGGGCGATCGTCAGGAGACGGCGATCAACATTGGGCTGTCGTGTCGATTGATTTCGGAGTCGATGAGTTTGGTGAGAGCATTTCTTGCGGCGTGTGAAACGGTGCTGAATTTTCGGCATTGCAGGTCATCATCAACGAGGACAACCTGCACGATACGAAGGATTTCCTTGTGAAGCGACTGGAGGCTGTCAAGAACGCGAGGAACGCGGGCGACTTTGAAGAGCTTGCTCTCATCATCGGTGAGCCTACACCTATTTCCTTGAAGAGGGGTTCGAGGTCTTATATTTTCTTTCTCGTAGATGGCAAAAGCTTGGGGTTCGCGTTGGAAAAGGAGCTGTCAAAGACCTTCCTCGAGCTCGCCGTCATGTGCAAGGCCGTCGTTTGCTGTAAGCGTGACGACGAGAACGTCTTCAGAGCACGAGGCTGACTTCTGACTATGACAGGTCGAGTCTCACCGCTCCAGAAAGCCCTCGTCGTGAAGCTCGTCAAGAAAAACCTCCATTCCATCCTCCTCGCCATCGGCGACGGAGCCAACGACGTCAGCATGATCCAGGCCGCCCACGTCGGAGTCGGAATCTCGGGTGTCGAAGGTCTCCAGGCTGCTCGGTCGGCAGACGTCGCGATCTCGCAGTTCAGGTTCTTGAAGAAGCTGCTGCTCGTTCATGGGACGTGGAGTTACCAGCGATTGAGCAAGCTCATTCTCTACTCGTGAGTTGGGAATTTGAGAAAAGATCGGCTCGAACAGTCGCTGATAGCAATTCCCTTTCCAGGTTCTATAAGAACATCACGCTTTACTTGACCGGATTCTGGGTTCGTTTCCCTCTTCCTTGTTCTTCATCAAACTTTTCCAACGCCCTCCTTTTCCCACAGTTCTCCATCAACAGCTCTTTCTCAGGACAGGTGCTCGAGGAAGGCTGGACTCTCACTGGCTACAACGTTCTCTTCACCGTACTTCCGCCCGTCGTCCTAGGAGTGTTCGACCAGTTTGTCGGAGCTCGTATGCTCGATCGATACCCGGAACTGTACCGCCTTGGCCAGCAGAACAAATTTGTGAGTTGTCGATTCAGATCACTTCCTTACAGCCTGAAAGCTTACGAACGTTGTCTCGCAGTTCAACGTCCGCATCTTCTGGCAGTGGATCGGAAACGCCCTCGCTCATTCGGCTGTGAGTTTCTTTCCATGAAAGCAGCGAGATGTCACTAACAACGGATTCCAGATCATCTACTACGTCACCGTTGGGATCTTCCGAGGCGAGCTCATCCTCGCTCAGGGATGGATCGCTGGCCAGTGGTTCTGGGGCACGACGCTTTACCTCTCGGCACTCCTCACCGTTCTCGCTAAAGCCGCTTTGATCTCCGAGTAGGCGCCTTCCTCCTCACCCTGCCTTCCGCTTACTCATCATCTCTATTTCAACACAGCATCTGGACAAAATACACGCTCTTCGCGATTCCCGGTTCCTTCGTCTTCACGATGGTCTTCCTCCCGCTGTACGCTTGGATCGCTCCGATGGTCGGTATCTCGCAAGAGTACACCAACATTGTGCCGAGACTTTGGTCGTCGCTCATCTTCTGGTTGACGATCTTTGCGATGCCGATCGGGTTGTTGACGAGGGACTTTGCTTGGAAGGCGTGAGTCTCTCTGGCTCTCGAGTGGGGTACAGACTTGGCGAAGAACGGCGGCTGATGATGTGTTTGACGGGTTTGCAGGTACAAGCGGATCTTCCAGCCGGAACCTTATCACATCGTGCAAGAGATCCAGAAGTTCAACCTGCCAGGTGCGCTTTCCCTTCTTTCTTCATTGGGTTCTAGGACACGTGGCTGAAGGCTCTACTCCTCCCCATCAGACTACCGCCCGCGGATGGAGCAGTTCCAGAAGGTTAGTTCGAGCGCCTTTTTCGGTCTTCGTCAAGAGTCGAATTGACCCGGTTTTTTTTTTTTGGGTGAACACAGGCCATCAAGAAAGTGCGTGCAGTGCAGCGGTTACGTCGGAATCGTGGTTTTGCTTTCTCCCAGTGCGTCTGCTTTCCTCTCTCCCCTCACGTACTCAACTCGATGCTCACTTTTTCGTGCCTCTGACAGAACGGAAGAAGGCCAAGAGCACCTCATTCGTGCGTACGACACGACAAAGACGAAAGCTGCTGGCTGAGGCGTCGGTATTGGGTGTGGATTGGGGGGGATTTTCACTCGGACACTGCTGCTCATTTTTGCAACCTACGAATTGTATCATTCACGGAAGTTTCCTGCTAACTCCCGTTCGTTTTGAGTGAGTGAGAGGGTGAGGGGACGGCAAATGGCGGACATTCCGTCACCCTTCAAGGCTATGGATTATTTGAACCTCGCGTGCGCCCGGCAGAAGCCATGTTCAGATTCCTATCAAAGCGACCAGCACAGCACCTACGCTCATCAGCGCAAGGGATCTTCTGAACCGCCGACTCCCGCTAGACGTCTTTGTCGTTGTGGACGATGGAGCGCTGCTCGAAGTGGTGGAGGCGGCTCCCAACGTTGTAGCTGAAGTCGTGGTGGCACCGGAAGAGGAAGTACTAGCGTAAGTCGAAGGTGTGGTGTAAATGATCTGGTCGATATCTATGCTTTCCTCCACTCTGATCAGAAACCGACTAGGAAAGGGAAAGGACTGAAAGAAGGGACCACGCGCACCGAAATACGTGGCTGACCCTTGGAAGACGTTCGTGATCACCAGCTCGTGTTCCGTGTTGTTGAGATTGCCAGCGAAAAACATGAGGGTCCCGATTTTGAGGTCTGGGGTGTAGCCGTTGTAGGAAGAGACGATGCCATCGAGCGAGACGGTGTAGTTGCCGTGGTCCTGTGTGTTCGAGCCGAGAGGGGCAGCGGGAGGCGCTCACTCATTTTCGTGTTTGCAGAGAAACGAAAGGAAGAGAGAAAAGGAGAAGAAGGTGCTTACACCAACAGTGTCGCCATAGACCCACACGGCGGAGCCATTGAACCTACACGCGACGCTTGCGCCATTCTCGCTCGTGTACGTCGAGCTGCCATCGGAGAACCGCGTGTCGTTGTTGTAGCACCACGTGCCAGTGTAGTTCAGCGACGTGTGGTCGGAATCTTGGATCGTCGTGTTGGTCAGAGTCGCACTGGTTTCCGGGAGGAACACGTCAGTGATCCGAATCACAACGCGGGGGTAGACGGATACAGGCACGACGTACCCAGCCGCGCCCACAGTCGTCGTAACGACACCATAATCCAGCTCGAACGCAGTGCCTTCCGTCACATTCCCCTCATTTCCCAGGTTCGTGATAGTGATCGTATGAGCCGTCTCAGCGAGTCCGGCAGCAGAGTAGAGGAGGTAGTCGGACGTGTTGGTCGCGCTGTACGCCGAGTGCGGGGATGGGGCGGCGGCGTCGAGAGAGATGGAGTAGGAGCCTTGGGTGGGACCGGAGAGGCCGTAGAGGTATACCGCGGAGCCTGTCGTCGAATGTCGACATCAGCGTTGCCCGCGTCGAGCGAAACCACACCACCGGGACGGAGGGGACGGACCAGAGAAGGTGAATTCTACTGAAGCGTTTACGACAGAGGTGGCGTGGTAGGTCGGGACTTTGTAGCCCCCAATCGAGGTATTGGGGACATTCCAAGTGGTGGTAAGGGGGGCATAGTCGGAGTAGTGGAACGCAGAAGCAAAGTCGTCGAACGTGATGTTCATCGAGAGCGACATTGGAGTGGGCTGGGTGGTTGGGGGACGAGTGGTGGTGGGAGGGTGTAGTGATGTGTTCTTGAGGGTCGGTTTGACACGATTGAAAATAGTGAGAGTTTTGTGAAGGAGCGGTAGAAGGAGAAGGGCCGCGCGCGTGGGCCATTTGTTTGTTTACCGTGCGCCTCGACTCACACCGCCAAGCCTTCAGATATGCTGCACCACGTGTTTTTTTTCGACTGAGCGAGTGATTCATCTATCTCTCTCAGCTCAAGGTACCTGGCTCGCACGGTTACCAAGTGAAAGCATACGTACATCTCAACTGTAAGTTCTGAGGTGCATGCGAGACGGCAAGGCCCGGGTGAACGGCGTACGTCCGCCGTTCGCTCTGGTAAAAACCCATACTTTCAGGAAACACTTTGCTCGCGCTCGCTGATTGGCTGAACTCCGCTACGAGCGAGTCTCCGATTCTTTACCCCGTCAACACGCTTACTTTTTAGGTAGACTAAGCTGATCGACGCCGCTCATCCCTCACGACAACGCTCAGCGCGAAAAAAAATGATGGGAAATATGCAATGACGTGGTCTTCATTTTCACAGCTCCGATTTCTCCCTCGCTCCCTCTCCAGCCGCTCTATAACCCCCACTTACAATCCCGCCTCTCACCAACTCGAAACATGCCCTCCAACTCTCTCTGCAGATCCCCACTATCCGCTCCCACATGTCCACCAAACCCCTCGACGCCTGCTTCGAGCTTTTCGGTGTCGACGCTGTTGCCGGCTTTGAGGGTGGTATCGGTGCCGAAGAAGGTCGAGAGGCGCCTTCCCTCATGACCTCCTTCACGACGTCCTCTTTTGGTGTCCCCTTCGGCGGCGCTTCGACGCTCCTTTCGACGGGCGTCACGCTCTTCTCCTTCCCGACCACCACCTTCTCCTTCACGTTGACTCTCTCTCCCGCTCTTCCCTTCTTCCCCTCCCTATCCCTCCACATCTCCCTAAATCTCTCCACTGCGGCCAAGCTCTCACTCAACCTATGCAGCGAATTGACGAAGCTCACCAGCTCCCCCCTGCTCAACTCCTCGCCCTTGATCCTGCCCCCTACTCCCTCGTTCGAGAAAAGAAGCTTGAGAGCGGTGCCGAGTCCTGTGACTTGGAGTTTACCCCAAAGACGACATTTGTCGCACCCGACGCAGTCCATGATTCGAGACACGTTACGGAAATGCTCCTTGAACTCGGTCTTGAGAATCTGCAAAGTTAACAATTCAGCATAAACCTTTGTTCTCTGACTTTGCTTCATCACCGGAACAACAAAGACACAGGGAAAAAAACGTACCTCCGCTTGCGCTCCACTGAACATGCTCCCCTCATCGAACGTACTCGGACACCCGTTCGCCTTCTCCACCAATCTCTCCAGCTTGCCTACAGCATCTCCACTCTTTCCTCCATCTCCAGCCGTCTCCTTGAGTGCCGCTAGGAGTTCGGGACCGGACTTGGCGAGCGCACGCAGCGCGACGACGTAGGTGAAATAGACGTTTTGGAGACGTTCGGGATGTTGCGCGATGCGAGTGATGAAGCATTCGAGGTTTGGTGACTATGATTAATTGGTGCATTCAAGTTGAAGTTAGTTGGCATAGAAAGCGAGATGAATGAAAGTCATCGACGCACCCAGAGCCCGGTGTTCTGATCGAGGTACTCGTCGCAAATGTGGATCGAGATGGACGCGTGCAGGCCTGATAAAATACGTCACCAATCAGCTTCATACTCGAAAAACTAGGGGGAAGAAAGCGAGACTTGCCAGAAATCAGCCTATAAAACACCCTCTTCTCCAGACACGTCTCCTCTCCACCATCCCTCGGTCCCGCCAAGCTGCCCAACAACTTCTTCTCCCCCTCACCCCAGCCTCCCGCTTTCAAGCCCCCCATCCCTCCACCACCACCACTCAACCCCCCAAACGGGCTTCCCTGCAAGCTTGCGAACCCCGTTCCACCATTCTCGACGCCCCTCGTCGGGTCGATGTAGGTGACGGGGGTGAAGCAGTTTTCTTCGTAGATTGCTTTCCAGACGCGAGAGGCTGAGTGTCCGGCGTATCCCGTGAAACGTTCTGGGTTCTCGATCAGGTCGACGTATTGCCCCTCTGATCGTGAGCGGGGGTCAGCGAGATACGACGGAGGGAGGTACAGAAGGCGCGCACCAGAGTCGGCTTCGTCCTCTAGTACACAAAACGAGCTATCATCGACTTCGCAATCCGGTGATTCCTTTTCCTATTCAGTCGAACCAAAACAACGCGCGCGCGCCGGGGTCAGCTCCAGTTCCACGCCGCCACCCCGAAGCCCAAGCAAGAGCTGAAACGAAGAACGTACGGGAGGTGCACGACCCTGCGTGATCTCTCCAAGCTTATGTGACCTCCAAGGCTCAGGAATGTGCTCCTGCTCTCCAACTTGTCAGAAGCCAGCAAGAGCTCAGCTCAACTTGAAGGAACGTACCTCGTCAGTCGTCTCAACCCCGCACGCCCTGTTCATACAGCTGCCCTCCTCTTGCCAGAACGGACATTCTCTAAACAAGTCCACCTGAACACCATAACGGGAACAGAACAATGCGTTAGCGTCTCGGTGCCTCTGGGTGAACATCACAACGAAAGTCGGGGAAGTCGCGCGAACCTTGTGGTAACGAAAGTACGGCGTAGCTACGAGCTCATGCAGTCCATTGAAGAGGTCATCATTGACCGACTCGACCGTCTCAAAGTCGCAACATGCGTCCTGGATCAATCCGGTTGGCTGTTGTTCGTGAGGAGATGTTTGCCACCGTCAGCTCTAACGCTCCTCGCCAGGAAGGAGGAGGAGGGAGGGAGGGAGTGCCAAGCGTACTTTACAGTACTTCTGATCAGCCGCTTTCGATTCCAACACGTCCTGGAGGAACCCCGAGCGAGGCCTGTCGAGCGCCGAGAGCGCGACGACGGATGATGATGGCAGGAGGAGCGCGACGGGGAGGAGGAGAGTGAGGAGCGACAGTGGGGACCGCGTGCGTGGTCTCTTCATAGTTGGCGGTGAACCGATACCGAGATAGTGAAAAGAACGAGAATCGTGCGAGAAGTGAGCGAAGGGAGGGAAGGCGAGAGCGAAGCCGCGCGTTCGGGAAGTTGGCCCCCCGTTGGTCAGCGTCCCGACGCGCTTCGCCGAGACGACGCGACGTGGCACCTTTGTTCGGGTGACACGCGTCAACCTTTCTTCATTGGTCGTCTCGCAGTGGGTGGGTTACGAAGTGGTTTTATTCGAAATGAGAGAACAAAAGGGAACTTTTGATGCCTTGCCAGCCAGTTTCTCGAAGTGCCTTTAGTGCGAAGCGAAATAGCGTGGTCTCCGTTGCTCATCTTCACTCGAGAACGTTCCTAGCCATGATCAACTCCCTGCACTTGTCTTGTCCCTCACACTCATGGACATCTGCTTCCCCGAAATCGACGAGCGAGACTTTCCCAAGCTCGTTGACGAGGACGTTGGCGGGACGGACGTCGTTATGCCTGACGCCGACGCGGTGGAGTTCGTCAAACAAGTTGCGTAGAGTCGTTCTGTAGAAGTATCGTAAATCACTGATTCCCTCCAGAGGCGAAAAAGAGCTCACTTCTGCGACTCGTCGAGCTGACCAAACTCCTTTATCCCTTGCCCCCATCCTCCAATACCAACGCCCTCCTCGCGCCTCCATCCGTCCACTCACCAAAGTACCTCAAAATCGCCGTCGACTCAATTTGCTCGAGGTAGTGAGCGTAAAAGAACTCTTCACGATCGAGTTGTGCCCAGTGGGATGATCCACGAGCGTACTTGACCGCAACGCGCAGGGCGGTGCTGGTTCCGACGTGGCCGAGGAAGATTCGGGAAGAAGCGCCGGAGTAAGGACCCGAAGTGATGGTGATGGTGGGTAGTGGAGGTGCTGCGTAGGATTCTTTCCAGTGGACGGAGGACGGGGTGGTCGAAGGGTCGGACGCTGGTCCTGGAGGAGGGAGGCGGTGAAGAGTGTGCTGGGCGGACGTGTCGTAGCCATCGAGTGATGCTTTGATGATAATAGTTTGTGTCTGCACGAAAATAAGTTTTGTCAGCTAAGACGGTTTGGAAAAAGAAAAAGGTGAAGAAAAAAAAAGTAATGCTTACCTCAGACAATGCCGAGATAGCGCTCTCTCGCGCTTCGCCGTCAAACCACGCGACGCGGCCGCTGCCCCTGCCCCTGCCCGACCCCAAAGAAGCGACCTCTGGGTCATCTGCAGCGCATCCTCGTCGCACCGTAGGGTCTGAAAGAACTCCTTCACTTCCACCTCTACCGCTCGGTCCACTTTCAGTACCGTAGGCTCCCGAGCGAGTCGCGGGGAGGCGAGGCACGGGTATCGGCGGGTACGGTGACGGCTCGAGGGCGAGAGGAGGGAGGACATGGTGGTGGTGAGGCTGAAGACCGAGAAGGAGGGAGAAGATCATCATCTTGAGCAGGTTCGTGGGCTGAGTGGTGAAAGAGAGAGGTTCGCCGAGAATGATCTCGGGTTGCGGGAGGGCTTCGTCGTGGCAGTGCACTCGCGCAAAGACGAGCTGGTCGAGGTCGGTGAAGCATCCGAAACGTGGCTTGAAAGGCGGATCCGTTGTAAGGCTGATGCACATCTGCAGAAAGGCATCACCAGCTTATTTGGGTCTGAGAGGGGAGGACACTCGGCGCACGTTCAACAGCATCGCGACACGGTCTGCTCCCTCCGTCAGCAGCTCCGTTCCCACCACACGACCCTGAGCATCTTCACTCTTGGCAGCGGCCATCAGACCCTCCAAATGCTCTCTAAGCGCTGAAACCGTCTTCATCTCCACCTTCATGGTCTGTACCCCATCCACGTAGATCCTGTAATCATTTCTTATCCCCTCGTCCGTCGACGCTTCCATTACCATCTGCCCGCGCTTGCCACTACCTACGACGCCAGCGGCGAGGATGCTAGGATCAAAGAGAGCCACGAAACGAGTGGCGAGATCAAACAAAAGAGTCAGAGGCCCACTGTAATTCGATTCGTGGCCCTGCAAGACGGTGAGGTGCCACTTCGCCCTCGAGTTCTGTCCACCGAGAAAGGAGGCCGTCCGGCATCGGAACTCGTAGCTTCTCCGGGTCCTGTAGGCGCAGTAGTGACTGGTAAGCGTTCTCGAGATTTTCGTTCAGCGTTGGTGAGAAGACGACGCGGTGGGGGAGGCGATCGAGAGAGAGCTGGAGGTCGTTGGGGCGGTACGTTTCAGCAGGTGTACTAGTCGGCGAGCCGATCTGGGCGAGTTGGGAGAAGTGTAGGTTCGAGAGGAACTCGTGTACCGAAATGGGTCGGAGTGCCATGATAGTATGAAGAGTGGTGGTAGAAGGAAGCAGAACACCACCACGAAGCATCTGGAATTCCGAGCAGCTCGAGAGGCTCCTGAAATCGTCTTGACACGACAGCGCGTTCCAACACAGCAGAGCTGGATAGAAAACACGGTGTAACGTCACCAAAAAAACCGTTCACTCTGAGCTCAACCATTATGACAGAGGAGTCGCAAAAACGAAAGCGAATACGGTAGTCGAATAGTATGTAATTCGTCGTCACCACCAGAAAAAGTAAACCACGGTGTACGTTCATTCGTCCAATCTCCCCCATCTCCTTACAGAAATCACTGCTCGAATCCTCCATCATCGTCGTCCCAACCATGCTCAACGAGGCTACAAAACAACCAACGTCAGCCCCCCCTGCGTCTCGCATGATCCCTTATAAACCAAGTCTCAAGACTCACTAGTTGGCCGTCAACTCCTCATCTTTCCCACAAGCAAAGTACGCCTGAATCACCACGTTCCTATCGAACCCCATCCCGACCAACCTCTCAATCGCCGCCTTCTCCTCCTCGTTCACCTCGATGAACTGCTCTCCTCCCTCACCCCCCGCACCGCCCTCACCAAACTGGTCGAGGATGCCAGCCATGTCGTCGTCCTCGCCTTCTGTACCTTCCTGGAGGAAACGAACAAACTCGGCTTGGTTCGCGTCGATCAACTAGAGTCGTCACGGAAGCGTCACGTCAGCTCCTTGTTCTCGATCTCCAAAACTGAAAAGAAGGGACGAAAACGCACAGCAAGCAACTCGGGGTTCGTCTGGGCCAACTGCTGCAAGAACACCTGCAACAACGCCGGGTTCTGCTGCACGAGCTGCCTGATTTGCGCAAACTGGGGGTTCCTCCTCAACGCCTCGATATCAACATTGTTGCCTCCAGCAGCCGCTCCAGCTCCAGCGGCAGCGGCGGCACCAGCTCCAGCGGCACCAGCACCGGTAGCAGCAGAGGGGTTGGCAGCAGCGGCAGCGGCAGCTTCGAAGAGGTTTCGGGAACCAGGGATTGGAGCGGGGTGAGCGGCTGGGGCGGCGCCGGTTGGGGAGGGGGTTCCGGGAGTTTGTGGGACGGGAGTCGAACCAGCGGGTGGGGGAGGGGGAGCGGGGTTGGCGTCAGCGGGAATGCCCTGTGTGTATGGAATGAGAGTCAGATTGAGTGAAGCTGTAGCACCGACACAAGGATGGAGACGCACGTTGAAGAGGTACTCGACAGCGCGGTGCGGGTTGTTGAAGCTCGCCCTCAACGCCTTCTTGACCTGATCCAACGGGAACCCCATCGCCACCATCTCATTCACACTAGTCTCAAGAGCCGAACCGACGAGGAACGACGAGGGGTCGTCGTTCTGTCCCTCAGCGGCGGCGGGGGCACCTTCAGCGGGGACGGCGGGCGTCTCGGCGGGAGCGGTGACGGCTGGTCCTGGTGCTGGTGGAGCGACGGGGGTTGATGGAACGGGCTGGGCGGGGGTAGAGGGGACGGGAGCAGAGGTGGAAGCGACGGGGGCGGCGGGGGCTGCTGGTGCGGCCTTGGGTTTCGAGACCATCACGACGCAGAACTGGCGGGTTCGAAGGTCAGTATTGTGAACTTTTCAGATAAGAGAGCTGAGCTCACGTCCTTCTCCTTGAAGTTGGCGTCTCCGACCGTCTTGTCATCAGCGAGGATCTTGCCTGCGAGGAGCACGCGCGAACGCGATGGATCATCAGCTCGCCTGCTCGGTTCCAACCCGCTACGAACAGCACTCACCCGCAAAGATGATCTTCTGAGTGTCCACAGCGAACCCTTGCGACGTCTCGATCTTCTTCTTGAGGTCCAGCACCTGCAGTCCGCCAAACACCAAAGGTGTCGTCAGTCTTCTCGTTTCGAGTGGCGACGATCACAACGGAGACGCACCGTCTCTGAGGGCTCGGCGTCGACGGTGAACGTCTTTTGCTGGAGCGTCTTGAAGGTGATCTTGACCATGTTCAACTGTCGGCACGAACACGCAAGAAGAGTCAGCAACGGAGGGCGGCTCGTGTTGGACGAATGACCACACAAAGTTGTGCAGTCACACGCGAGGAGTATGGCGAGAAGTGGAATGGTGCGAGGTCGTGAGACTTGTGGACTCGACAACTTACAGCAACAAATGGATGCGAAACAGAGGTGGAGGCCAAGGGGCACCTCGAGCCTCGCTCTGAGCTCTTCGAGGGGCGCGAGCTTGCGCGGCCCCAAGTCTCGCTGCTGCCTCCGTCGTGAAAAAGTACACGTGGCTTGTCTTTTTGACGTCTCTTGCGCAGAACAGCTCTCACACCCGGAACACAATATATCAGAGAAGTGTAATCTAATTAAACAAGCACGATATGGACACTATAAACACAATAGACCTCCTTCCACGCTCAATACACGGGTGCGACCCAAGGCTGTCCTCCGATGCCAGCATCCCAGCTCGGCGGCAGCTCAAACTTTTGCTCCACCCCAATCCAATCCCCGACTCCTAGTTCATATGTCGCCGAACTCAACCCAAACGCCTGCTCCGGGAGGAATGAATCTGGCTCGAGATAGAATCCCGCGTGGGCGCTCGCGTCGGGGAAAAGCGGTGGTTGTGCGGGCGTGTACAGGAAATCGGCGGGATCGGAGGAAGAGGAGGAGCAGGAGGAGAAAGAGTGGGAAGGTGAAGAGAGGTCGGAGGAGTAGGCGTCGAATTCGAGGAGCGGGTACGTCTCGGCGTAGGCCGGTGCTGGCCACGACGTCGTGTCGAAGGCAGTCGGCAGGGGGAGCATCGTGTCGACGAATAGAGGGTACGAGGTGACTGGCGCTGGCGGTAATGGAAGTGCTGAGATTGAAGAGGAGGTGGAAGTAGAAGGGGTGGGAGCCACGTAGATCGACGATGTCTCGTCCCAAGCGGAGGCGGGCCCCGACGCCGGGAGGCTGACGTTGTCGAGCTGAGCTGGCTCGGCGCGCCCTGCCGTGGCGGTCGGAACGAGTCGAGCCGGCGATGATGATCCAGTTGCGAGATGATCTGTGTTTTGGAACCCCCGACACAATTCCGATTCAGCCGCGTCAGCTTTCCAACCTCTGGAACCCACAACAAAGCGATGGCCGACAAGGAAAAATGTACACGTGATGGCCTTCACGCGAAGCGAAAGAGGGACAGAAACTCACCATGGTCGATACTATCTGGCGAGCTATGTCTCTCACTCTCCGACTCCGTCTCTGCTCCACTGTCCTTCCCCTTCCTCCCCTTCCCTTTCTTCCCTTTGGCGCCCGCAACAGGGTACACACACACGACGAGATCAGGGTCCTGGCCGGCGTGGCGCGCCGACCTCCGACAGGCGTCGCAAGCGGGCTTGATCCCGTCACAACGGACTTTGCGAGATTTCTGTTTCGTAGTTGACGGCCAAGATGAAAACAAAACAGGAGAACAAGTCAGTCCAAGTGCAACAGGACTGGGGGCGGGAGAATGAGGGGGGACGCACACAAGCGGCACAAGCGAGGCCTTTGGCCAGCGGCGCGTGCTCGTGGTGCAGCGTGTGCGGTCTCACAGCATTCGAAGCTCGTCTCGTCGCGCCCATCGTGGAAACAGAAATTGCTGGCGTTGTAGGTTGGTCAAAGACGAAGGGGGTAAAACGGCGGAAAGCGGAACCCGCATCACCCTCACCCACACAAGGGGAAAAAAAAAACACGGCTTTGAGCGGCGGCGGTCAGCAAAGCCCGGAGTGTCAGCACGTCCGACTAAGAACTGCCCGCACCGCATCTCGGCGGGCGGCGGTCGATTGCGGACATTTTCGTGGCGTGGTTTGTCACGAGTCGAGTGTGGAGGTTTTCTGTGTGGAGGTGGAGGCTTTTGTTTTTGGCTTGCCTTGCCTCGCTTGTCGCTGCTGACTGTTGACCTCCGACGGCCGCGCATCGATTGGTTGCCAAACCTGTTGTCTGGGTGCGTCGGAAGGATGATGGGTTCCGGTGTGCATTGAAGTCTCTACAGGGGACTTACTGGCTAGCTTTTGATGCCTTCCACCCTGAATGCTACCCTCTGGGCCAGCGCGAAGACGGGTCAACGGTTCAACGCGGTGTTGACGTGGCCTTTCTCTCTCGCCCTCTTGACGATTCCAAGCTGGCAGCTCGAACTCCAGAACCCCTACGTCATGTTTTCTTCTCACCAGCAAGTAATTGGATATAATCTCGCACCCGCTGCTCTGGCGATGTTCCTCCTCCGTGGTCGCGTGCCTGGAAAAAGGAACAGCCCTTCGGTGAGCGGCGAGCATCGACGAACGAAGGAAGGAGCAGGCCAACCCATCGCCCGAAGCCGTCTCAAGTAATCTGACGAACACAAAAAGCAACTCCTTCCATTATTCCTCCACACATTCAGCTCGAAAGCCTGGCCAACCGAGTTCCAACGTGGTCGATCCCAACACGGAAAGTGTCGAGGGTCCGTGGAGATCACGCCGGCACCGGACGCGCGCTCGTTGATGCCTGCTTTCGGAAGGTGCGGCTCGACCAAATCTTCCCCTCTGCGTGGGGTTTGGGTGTGATCAAAGGCAAAAGGGCGGCACTAAATGATGATACCCCCTGCTCCGGGCTCAAAGCTTCTCAACGCTCTGCTCCTGCTCTCTCGCTTCTGCCCTCCTCCGCTCGTGCACTCTTCCTGCATATACTTCTGGACGACAACAGCTCCGCCTTCTTCTTATTTATCCCTCAACTTGAGAGCTGTGATCAGCTCCCAGCGTCACTCTTTTATTCGCTCGCTTCTCCGAGAACAATGGCAAGGGATAGGTTGGCCGCGCTGAGGGTGAGCTCTCCTGTTGAAGAGGTAGGAAGCTGTTTGCTGATCCATTGCTCTCACTGTATCACAACTAGGCCCAACAAGCCGTCTCAGGCCAAGATGTGGGCCCTCACCAGTCCTACCCGCAACAGCGTCAGGACGAGTACGACTATGGCAACTCCGCGCCTTACGACTACGACCCTCGCGCCGATCGCAACCAGTACTCCTCCCCACCTCCACAAGAACGTCGCTACGAGGACCCTCCTCCTCGTCCCACCGGCGGCGGTGGCAGCCTCCGCACGACGGGTGGTCCCCGCGCAGGTCGACACGGCCGACGTCCGAGCAACCCGCCCCCTCTGAACCCCGCGCCTCCAGCTCCGCCGCCGCACCAGCCTACGGACGGCGAGTACTATGCGAACGCCTGGGGTGGAGATAGTGATGGAGAACAGGTGGACTTCAACCCTAACAGGAGTCAGTACCAGCCTGCCGCGCCGGCGATTCAGAGGCAGAGGAGTATCTCGGCCGGTAGACCGTCGTTGGACGCTGTGAGTCTTTTTGTTTTCGTGTTCTTGGTTTGGAAGGTCGGGTTTGAGTGAAGGAGGAACTTTTTTGCTGAGTTGGAGTATTGTCATCCTTTAAACGCTCTGCAGAAAAGCATCGAGGACTTCCGTCCCGACGACATGCCTCGCTACGACCCCTACCGCAAGGACTCGTACGCTCCTCCCGTCCCCGACCGCTCCGAGTACTACTCCCGCCACGGCTCGGAAGATCGCGTGGACCCCTACCAGAGCGGCAGGATGAGTGAGGCGCCGTCGTACGGTCAGCAGAACTACGCGCCGTCGGAGAAGGCGAGTACGGTCGACCTCGTCCAGACGAACCGGAAGGAGAGTGGGAGTAGCAGTGGCCAGCAGAAGAAGAAGAAGGGTGGACCGACGATCAAAGCTGGTGATGTGCCGTTCGAGGAGATGGGCGAGTTCTTCATGGAGGTGCGTGGCTCTCTCTCTCGTTCGGCACCACGTCTTCTGTGAATCCGGTTGCTGACACTCCTCAACACCAGATCTCGGACCTTCAATCAGCTCTCCACGAATCGACCGAAGCGATCGATCACATCAACTCTATCCACCGACGCCTCCTCTCCATCCCCTCCTCCGACGACCCGCAAGCCATCGCGCTCACCCAAAACCTCACCACGACGTCCGAAACGACGCGCGACTTCTTCACGCGCATCAAGAACCGCATCCACGTCCTCGAGCAAGGGAACGCGAACCTCCGTGCTCTCATCCCTGCCGGTCAATCCGTGTGCAACCTCTCCCTCGCGGACGTGGACGTCAGGAGTCAGCAAGTCGACGTGCTCAAGGAGAGGTTCAAGAACTGCATCCAAAAGTATTCGGAGGTCGAGAGGGACAGTCGGGCGGCGAATAGGAATAGGATGGAGAGGCAGATCAAGATTGTGAACCCGGCTATGTCGCAAGGGGAAGTCACGGATATGGTGCGACAGGCGGAGGAGGGCGGTGGGAACCCGGCGTTGTTCTCCCAAGCGGTGAGTGCTTGAGTTTCTGTGGTGATTTTGATTAGATGGCTGATTGGTGGTCTTTCTCAGCTCCTTTCGTCTGGAGGCCAGCGTTCCTACGCCGCTCGCGGTGCTTTGAGGGAAGTCGAGTCGCGAGCCGGTAAGCGTCTTCTCCACGTGCCCGCTCCCGACCCATACTAACCCTCGCCCTCTCTCCACAGCTGAACTCGCGCGAATCGAGCAAACGCTCGTCGAGCTCGCTCAGCTGTTCAACGACATGGCGATGATGGTCGAAGCCCAGGACGTCGTCATCATGCAGGTCGAGCAGAACGCTGTCACGACCGCGACGGAGATGGAGAAGGGCGTGCAGGAGGTCAAGCAGGCCGTCGTGCATGCCAAGAGCGCGAGGAAGAAGAGGTGGTGGTGTTTCGGTATCATCGTTGTTCTCCTCGTTCGTCTTCCCGTTTTTTTCTTCTGCGTTTTCTTCCAGTGAGTGAAGGAGGTGGCACTGACTGGATCTCTATGGTGGCCCGGTCTTCAGTTTATTATCGTTCTCGTCATCGTGTTTGAGGTCGTCGTTCCGCTCGTCAAAAACCGTCACAACAACAACAGTGGAACCGTCTCTACCACTGCCACAGTTATCGCGACCCAGACTCAGACTCAAACGGCCGTCATCACGTCCATCGCGGGCGTCGGCATTGTCACGTCCACTGCGGCGGCCGCGAAGAGGACTTTGGCGATTCTTTAGGGTTCGAGAGGAGGGCTTTTGAGGGACTCTTTATTTATTCATCATCACTTCCGTCTCCCTGTTTCCAGTATTCTGTAGCATAGCCATTTTTTGAGCGGGGGGCGGTTTGATGTAGCTTGAGAAATAGACCTCGTGGTTCACTTTCTTTTTGTCCAAGAACTTTTGTTGGACCCTCAAGGGAGAGAGCAATAGAGGAATAGCTCTTCTCCTCTCGAGGCGGTCCCCACCGTCGACGGTCCAAACAAAGCTCATTGAAAACTAGCCTGGATCTTATACAAGACTCGTCCAACATCTCAAAAGAACCTCAACTGATCCCGCGTGTTCTGAGTCAACCGTTCCTACCCCCAACCGAAAGGTCAGTTCTCATCGCCACGTCACTTGCGAGAAAAAGGAAAAAAAAGAACGGTGGGACAAACCTGCAGCTCCTCGCGCCTCTTCTCAGAACACCCAAACTTCAACTCTTTCTTGATCTTGAGCTCTTCCGCTTCGAGCTCTTCCAACGACTTGGACTGTCGAGGCGTCGAGGATCAGCTCCCGAACGAAAGTGAGGGATTTGGCGAGGATGGAACTCACGCCGAAACCACTGCTCGTCGAAGGCCCAGCTTGAGGAGCTGGTGCTGGCGCGTAGGCAGCTGGTACGGGCATTTGAAGTGCAGCTGGAGGAACGAAATGGAAGTTCTGAGCCTGCCACTGAGGAGGAGAAGGTCCTTGTGGGCTTTGGTAGACCTGGTACGGGTATTGAGCTCCGTTTGAAGGAATGGCGTGAGGCTGGCCGGGTGGGAGCGTGGACGGCTGTTGAGAGTTGTGGTACGTATCTGCAAGCGTGATCAGTGAATTTTCGTCGAGCATCGGACGCGGGATCACACGCACAAGGAGGCGCGTGTTGCTGAGGAACGTCGAAGGGTTCAGGAGTGACGACGCGCGGAGGTTGTTCTGCGCGGCGTCAAAAGTCAGCAGCGGCAAGGTGGTGAAGGTAAAGAAATGGCTCACTTTTGTGAGACCTTTTGACGACGCTACGTTGCGCAAGAGGTTGGGCCTAACGAGCCACGTCAGTGAGCTGCCACTCTTGCGAAGAAACGAGCGAGAACGAACCTTCTTCTGAGGCGCAGCGGCTTTCCTTGGTGGTCGCCCACGAGGCATCGGAGGAGGCCTGCAATGAAAGACTGGACTCAGTAACCCCCTTTAACAAGCTGGCAACAAAGGAACGGGCGCGCTTGTTGTCGACAATCTCGACCGAACTGTCGTCGCTCGCGCTCGCCTCGTCGTCGTCCGAATAGTCGTCCTCCTCCTCGCGCCTCAGCAACCAATACTGAGTTTGCGCTTCCTCCTTTGTATGCCTCCCAAAGAGGTTTTGCTCGATGTCGAGCCATCCCATTCCATCCGCGACCCACTCGAGGAGGTTGGCGTTCTCCTGCTTCGTCCAACGGAGGCTTCGGCTGATCGACGACCTGAGCTTCTTCGCGCGTGGACCTGGAGCGATCAGACGAGTCGTCAGAACTTTGTTTAGCCTATGTAATTAGAATTAAGAAACGAACTTACGATCACCAGGCTTGCTCACACGTCTCCACCGACCCAAGCACGCCCCCGCCGACCTCGCTCCACCCAAAACTTCCGCGATCTCGTCCCAATCCATCTCGCCGTTCCCAGACTTTTTCTGCATCCCAACTGCTTTCAGAAGCTTTTGTGTCTCCTCTTTCGTCCAGACGACTCCAAGACCGCTGCGAGCTTGCTCCTGACCCTGCTCCGGACCGTCGTCGTCGCGTCCTTCTGCTGTCGTTGTTGGGCTTCTCAGCTTCGAACGGAGGGGAATGCGAAAAAGTTCAGTAGTACGGACCTGAGCGAGCGGTATCTTCGATTACCTCTGGCAGCACGTTCTGCTCTGGCTCCTCGTCTGTTCCGACCCCACCGAACAAACCCTCGTCAGCTGCAGAACAGGGCGAAGAGACGAGGACGGCAGGCACGCACCGACTGGCATGGCGTTCTGCTGGTGTTGAGGAGCTGAAGCTGGCTCCTGCGACTGTTGTTCAGAGAATCTAACCATTCTCATGCGACTTTGGTAAGAAGGTGGCGGTTGAAACGAAAGAGAGGTGAGTTGGGGGCCGGGCCAGAATAGGCGAACCGGCTCGGGCTGGCAGGGCGGTGCAGGCTTTGCGCTGAGGTGAGGGGTCCTGGTAAGAAGGATCGTACGATAGCACTTTTTACGAGATGGGAGATTCACTCTTCTCGTTTTCTTGTTGTTGTTTTTTTTCGCGACAAGGGAAACCTCCCGGTTGCAGAAAGAAAGCTCGCCCATCGAGCGCCTCAGGCCTACAAAAACTGCATCACTCCTTTCACCTCAAACATACACCACCTTCTTTGAACCCCTAGCTAGCCTGCATCTTTCTAAGCTCCTGCAGCTGCAATCGCTGGTTCTCCTTGATCCTATCCTGCGGAGAGAAGAGCCACGCCGTGACACGTCAGTCAGAGAACGCTCAGCTCACTCCATCAACGCTCAGCTCGACGGGAGGGACTTACCAAGACCGCAGCTTTCTTTTTTGACCCACCCTTTCCGGTAAATCCATCCTCGTAAATTCGCGTTCGGAGTCGGAACTCCTCCTCCCTCAATTCGTCGATCGCCGACTGCCAAAAACTGGCGTCAGCGCATGCTGCTCGAAGTGTGGAGGAGAATGAAAGAGGCAAACAGTTTTGAAAGAGGGTTTCTTGAGCTTGGCAGCCGGATGCTTCGGGTTGGTCGGAGTTGAGGTGTTTTGGGAATGGGCTGAAGAGACGTTGCGCTAAAGTCAAGCTGTCAGCGTGTGGATGGGATGAGCGACGAGAGAACGGGGGATACCTTTTTGTGCTGAGCATTTGTTGAGGAACGACTACGAGGCCTCTTTCTGCTCGACAGCTGCGACGTCAGTGTCAAGAGCGGCACGACTTGATAGAGAAATGGGCCGCACTTGTGTTCGACGACCTCGTCGTCTGTCTCTTGCTCCGAACTCTTCTCCTCCTGCTCCTCCTTCTCCTCCTCCTTCTCCAACTCAGACGTCTCCTTCACCGACTCTGCCTCGGAATCTGAGCTCTCCTCCTTGACCACACCTCCGTCCACACCTCCCTTCGCCGCTTGGAACGCCTTCCCCTGCCATACAAGTTTCTGAAACCTCCTCCTACAGCTTGAAGCCGTACGCTTTCCCTAGAATCCTTTTGAGATCTTGTTCCACCCCAACTCCTCCTTCTTCCACGCCAAAAGCTGCTAGTCCTCCTTCTTGCTCCACCGGTCCTCCTCGCGCTGCTTCTTCCCACCGACGTCTTTTGCCTTCATCTTCTCGTAGGCTTTCTTTGTGGTGCGATAGAATCTTTCACTTCCTGAAACATCAACACCCCAGATCAGCACGCACTCGTCCCTCCTCGCAACACGGGAGAGCAGAACCTCACCGTGTCCCTCCTCCTCTCGCACCACCCTGTCCCACTTGCCTTGGCAGGCGAACACACTCCTCCCTCCTCCAACTTGTTGACTCACTTGACTCCAATCCACTTTTCGCGGGGATTCCCACTGTTGCACCGAGTCGGTGAGCAAGGAAAGTTCGGTGGTTGTCCAATGGGTTCGCGTCGCTGGTTGAGCACGGGCAAAGGATCGTCAGCCGATGGGCACAAAGTATGGAACGTAAGCTCACGCTTGACGTTCATTCCTTGAGAAAGTGGATGGTACAAGGTCAAGTGATGGTCCTGCGCTCGGCCGCGGAACCTCGAACAAAGGGCGTGCGAGGGAACGAAGGCGGTGCACCAAAGCACGAACGGGCGCAGAGCCTTTCTTCATAGCAAGTCTTGAATAGCCTTTTCCCTCACAAGCTCGGAGTAGCACAATCCAGCTGCATCTTTCTAAGCTCCTGGAGCTGCAATCGTTGGTTCTCCTTGATCTTAGCCTAGGTACCGTACGAGCCGGAGAAGCGGTGACGTGTCAGCATCGCTCTGCCCCGCTGACGCTAGGCCCGAAAGAGAACACCTACGAGGACCTCTGCTTTCTCTGTATCCCCACCAGCAAAACCGCGGTCGTAAACCTGCGTCAGGAGGCGGAACTCCTCATCTTTCAGATCCTCCAGCTTGACCTGGGAAAGTTCAAGTCAGCGGATGCCGGAAAAACACTCGGAGGGAATCAATCGAACAGCGTCGAATGAAGCCTTTTGCGAGCGAGTTTGAGCCGGAGTGTTGAACAAAGAGTCATGAGAGACCTCTCGCTAAGCCCGCGAGTTGTCAGCGTGGCTTTTGGATGGAAAAGGCGACGGGGGTAGCATCACGTACGTTGTCATGTCCACCGGGCGGGTGAGAGCATTGGTGAGAGTTCGGTCTGTGGGGATTTTAGCATCAGGAAGATGCAATGGTATGGCTCAAAATTTAGGAGCTCACGTCTGCTGCTCAACAACCACGTCTTGAGCTTGGTCGCGCACCTCGTCCGAACCCCCCGCCTCGTTCTCAAGGTGGGCATCGCCAGAAGGAGGATCTACAGCTTCTACATCTCCAAATTCTTCTTCTTCTCCTTCAGGCTCATCCTCAATGTGCTCGCCCTCGCGTGTCCCTTCCAGCCACCCCCAGATCCTCCTCCTGCCCCCTTCCCGCGCCTCCTCCGCCTTCCTCTCTTCGCACGCCTCCGCCTCCTTCCTACTAAGCACCTTCCACCTCCCTCTACAATGCCCTGTCGTATGCTCCTGCTGGAAACGAGTCGAAATCTGAGCCCACGACATCCCCCCACTCTTCCACGCGAGCAGGTTCTGGTCCTCCGCTTCGGTCCACGGCTTGTCGTCGACGGTCTGCTTCGTCCCACCGATTTTGGTCGTCCCACTGCTCCGCTTTCCTCCTACCACCCATCAAAAATCAATCATCAGCACTCCACCCCGCTCCTTCCCATCATAATCACACGAGGAAACACACAAACGTACCACAACCGACCGTCATCTCCCCCCACTTGGATCTACAAGACTGCACTGGACGTCCTACATTCCGACTGACTTCAATCCACTGGACTTTCTTCACGTCCTGCCATTTCCCAACCGACTTCTTGAGCGCTCTTTTTTGCTTTTTGGTCCATTTCCGAGTCGCTGAGGGTGAAGAGAGAACGGCGTGGGCGGTGATACGTGGTCAGCATTTGCTTTGCTCGAGATCGAGCTCGGGGTTCTGTGGAGGAACAACGCACGATTCTTGCCCATCTGTGGGCTCACAGACTGAGCGCACACAGTTGAGACGGAGAAAAAAAAGGGGGGTGTTAGGAGGCCCAAATGCATGGCGTGCGTTGCCCCCCTCGGAGGTTGAGCGGAGGAAAGGAGCTGAAGTGAGCGAGGCGGTGCAACCTCCCCAACTCAGTCGATATTGCAAGTTGGGAAAAAGAACAGTTGTATTGGTGTGAATTCCTCTATGAGTCAGGACTCTCACTTGAAGTAGACGTGTGGCGCCTTCACACAATATCTAATAAGAGTTTCAAAATGCATTGCTTTTCATGAGGGGTAAATCAAGAGGAAGGGAGGTAATAAACAACACAAACGACTAGTTTCGTATTTTCTTTTAAAGTAGATAGGTGTGGTTGTGGGGTATCCGGAGCGGTTGGGTAGGATCTCCTCGCCTCCATGCTGCCACGTCACGAAGATCGCTTTCAAGCCTGAACCTCCTCCTCGTCGGGCTCCAAGCTCCTCCTGATCGAACTGCAATCACCAAAAACTAATCAGCACCAAGGCACTTCGATAGGAAAAAGCTCAAGGAAAAGGACGCACCTAGTCTCAAACTTGGTATGCCCTCCCTCTGCCCTCTCCCTCTGCTCCAACTTCCTCAACGCCTCGTCGACGACCGAACTCGGCGGCGTCGAACTCGGCCTCCTAAACAACTTGCCCTCCTCTCCTCTACTCTCCCTCCGATCATCCTCCAACGGCACGCTCCTGTGCCTCTGCGTCGGAGGAGGGGGAGGGGAGAACGAAGGCGCGCGGGGGGAGACTTGTTCGCCCTGTCGCCACCAACGCGTGCGGGGGGAGATGGACGACGAACGCTGCTCGTGAAGGCCGAGTTGGTGTTGAGTTAGTGGTGGTGGGATCTCGCGGTGTCGACTTGGCTGGTGGTGAGGAGCGGGAGGGGGAGGGACGTTGTCGTGGAAGACGTGGACGGCGGTAGGCGACGACGTGGTGGTCGGGTGGAGGCAGAAGACGTCGTCGTCGTCCTCACTCATCTCCTCGTCGACTTGTGCTCCAACACTGCTCCTACTCTTCTTAACGCCGACCCTCTCGCCGACCCTACTGTCTTCACGCTCGCGCTTGACGCCGACACTCTTGCCCCTCGGAACCGGAGCTGGAGCCGGGCTCCAGTAACCCCCATCGACGTCGCCGTCCTCGTCAGACTTGAGGAGAGCGCCCCTCATCTTGCTCGAGTAGGAGGGGAGGGGCGGGAGCGTCGAGTCGTGCGACGAGGCCATGGCGAGCGCCTGTTCGATCCGCTCGTCCTGGAGGTGTTCTAAGGGAAAAACGCATCAGCATCGCAAGCAGCAGAGACGGGAAGAGAAAAAGGATGACGGACTGAGGTGATGCTCCTTTGCTCTCTTGTTGATCGAACTCGTGCTCCACCTCGGCGCGGTGTAGCAGCCAAACTTGCGCGAGTTGGGGAACGCCCTCTGCGCGTTCCGTTTGATGCACGCCGGGTGCTGACAGACCCACGTGCCGTCAACGTGAGCAAAGTGCTCCGTGATGACGAACGCCTCGTCGTCCATTCCTGCCGCTGCTGTTGTGGCTGGAGTGCAAGTGGACGCTTTGCGAGGTCGAGCAGTGTCGAGTGGCGGTGCGCACGGGTGCGAGGGCCGGCGGTCGTCGTCGATGGCAGGACAAGGCCGTGGAGGAGGCGACGAGAGGTTGGCCATCTTGACTGATCCTTCCTTTCCTTCCTCGGTCGCGTCTCCTCGCAGCTCGGGCGTGCGGAGCCTCGCTCTCTGTCGTCGGAATACCGAGCGAGAGAGTCAGCACCCTCGCTGTATCGAGATTTGGAGTCAGGAAGAACGGGGCTACACACCTTTGCCGCTTCCTCGATGACAGTCTTAAGGAATCCCAAGATGTGGGCCGTCGTGTCTGCCGTCGGTGCGCCCTGGTGGTGAGCTCGCTGCTGAGGGTCCGCAGGTGCTGGGATGGTCGACGCCTGCGAGAGATGGAGATTGGGTGGCGTTAGTACTCTCTCTCGCGCGCTCTCGGAATCTCGGAAGGTGGACTCTGGGAGAGTAGGAGGGGGGAACGTACGACATCGAGGAGGAAGCGTTTGACGTCCGAGGGAGCGACGGCTTGTTCGGCGTCGAGGTGTGGCCACAGGAGCGGGAGGGGGATGTCGTCTGTCGGGTGCAGTCTCGTCATCAGTCCCATCTCTCTCGTCTGGAACTGAGTTGTGGTTGTTGTTGTAGAAAGTAGCGAGAGAAAGGGGCAAGTAGTGGTAGGAAGGAAAGAGAGAGCGCCAGCTCGCAGAACCTCGACGACGAACCCTCGACGCAAGCGAGTGGCGGTGCTCGCGCTTCAAATCCCGGCTGACAAAGACGAAATTCGCCTGGGCCCGCCTCGCGCGCTCTCGGTGTCCCCCCTCCCGGAGAAAAGGAATGTAATGGAAGAACAGAAAAGGGCACTTACGGACTGACTGGACATACATCGGTGGTAACAGCGACATCCCTTGCACTGCTCGGACAACGGGAACGAGCAGTGAGCAGTGGCGCGGAGACTTCTCGGAGCTGACTGGGGCTCACAGAGTGGAGGGACGTGGAACGTACGAGAAAACACGCCTTTCTGACTCTGTTCTCACTCGGACCTCGTGCTTTCTCAGTCTTCTGTAGCACTCTACTGAACAGGGCAGAGACGGGGTTTGGGCTGGTAGGAAACCAACGAACGCGCGCTCGGAGACGGCGATGGCCGAGGTGGAGGCTCATGAGCTTGGGGGGCTGTGGCGTGCCCGCTCCCTCCGCTCGCTCGCTCAGACGAAACGGGATCCGGCGTCACTCTCTGCGCGAGACGGAATTGGGGAGCCAGCAGCACCTCCTTTTGGGTATCCAAACACATTTGTTTACTTATATTGTATTTGGTTTATGAGCAAGTTCAATCTTCTAATTAGCGCGCCAACAAACGACAACGCAAACGCGGAGATAACACGTCTCTTGAAAAACGACCCCTCGGCATCGCCAGCGATCGACTCATTCCCAGTCCATCCTCCTCCCAAATCCAAACTACAGCCCACATAGAAAAAAACTAAATCATTAAATCTCAAACTCTTCCGGTCGACTTTCCCCCCTTTCCGATTCACCGACCACTTAAAAAAAAAACCGAACCGCCTTTCAAACCAAAGCCACGTACTAGCGCCCCCTTCCCACTGTTCGTCCTCGCCTACACTCCGTCCACCCATACACACCTACCCGCACTGTAGGTTCCCTCTCCCCCCTCTTCTCTTTATATTCCAAAACGACCCCCACCGAAGCCCGCGCGGAGGTAACCTTCGGCGTGCGCGCGCCGAGCCGGGGGGGGGGGGGGGGGGGGGGGGGGGGCTTAGACGAACTCCGTCTGACACACACACCGCGCTCTCTCGGCTTCCTTTTTATGTGTGTGTTTCGCGCGAGTGCGAGGAGCGAGGAGCGAGGAAACAAGTGGAAATGGAAAAGACCGAGAGAGTATTCCTTCCTTCTTTCGCTTTGCTTTTGGTCAAGAAAGAGGGGGTCCGGGCCTTGATTTTCGGGTCGGTGGGCAGAGGGGGGTTTTTTTTTTTGGATTGAGTAGCTGACCCACCTGAAGCTGAACTGAGCTGCCGCCCCCGAACCTCAATTCCATCTCAACACACACTTCCCATCAAGCCCCCCTCTCTCACTGCCTCCTCAAAAGAGCTGTACTCCACGTACGCCTCCACCTTTTGACGACCGTGCGGCTGGTAGCGCGTTTGAACAACGCGGGGGTCGTTCGCTCGATTAGTTTTGTGGAAACTTGGGGGTCGTCTCCAAGGGAGAAGAGAAGAAGAGGCAGAAAAAGGACCAAAGCAGAGGAAGAGAGAGCAGAGAGCAGAACCGAAACGGAATGCGATCCACCCATCCCACCCATCCCCTCCCCATACCCCCTAAACCACCTTCTCCTCCCTCCTCCAGCACCCCAAACAGTTCACACTCCCACAGCTTCCCCACACAGATCTCCCACCACGCGCCCACCTTTGCTCTCCCTGATCCTCCCAACCCTCCTTCCTCCAATCCCGCTCCACTGTCCCTCCCCTTCCGCACTGAACACCCTCCTCCCCAACACCCTCCTTCCCTCCCCTTCAAGCTCAACTAGCTCACCTAGCTCGACACCCCGCACTCCCAAAACCCCGCCCGAACCCCTGCTCGAATGCCGACCTCTACACTCGACAGTCCTCTACCCAAGCAGGAAGGCTAGCCATTCACACTCCCCCACCCATCAAGCTAACCCTAAAAGCGGTGTGGTTCCACCGTAAAAGGCGAGGGAGCAAGTCGGGTCGCGTCGGTCCGTCGGTTTCGTACGGAGAATTGAACGGGCGGATGGGCGGGAAGTTGGCCGGGTGGCGAGTCTCGCAAAGAAGGAGAAGGGAAAGTGATGAACTGAAGGAAATCTATTGGAAACAATCTCGTAGATGGATATCGTAGCACAGAGAGGAACAGAGTGGGAACAGAGGGGTGGGGGTAAGGGTACGTGAGAAGGGGGTCTTGGCGATTAGGTGATGCGGTCTATACGATGAATGACCTGGAAGCGGGGGAACGTTAGGATCGAAAGACCGGGTGGGAAATGAGGGGAAAAGGACGAACTCTCCACATCCACAGGCATCCTTGATGTTTGGGTCTGGGAGAAAGGGCGGGGCTTGGTCAGCTAGCCGCTCTGACGGGGTGAGAGGAGGAGGGGTCGGGTGGCGGTCCCGCTCGTCCTTCCGCCTCTCGCACTCTCTGCCATCCTTATTCCCAACCATAAAGAGAGAACCAAATCGACTCACTCTCAAACACGAACTTGCTGCCCAACTCGCTCTCCCTCCACTCCATCCTGCTCCCAATGATGCTAAACAGCGCCTTGGAGTCAATCACGACCTTGACGCCGTCCTGCTCGACGACTTCGTCAAACTTTTCCGGCTTGTCGACGTATTCGAGGTGGTACGACATGCCGGCGCAGCCTTTGTTGCGCACGCCGACGCGGATGAGTTGGGGCGTTGGGGACGACAAGAGGGTTTGGAGGTGCGTCACGGCTGAGGGGGACTGTTTGAGGGCGGGGTCAGCTGGACTGGTTCATGGACAATTAGAAAGAATGGCAGGCTGCCAGTCCCCAGCACGCTGTGCGACGACAATGCTGGGCACTCGAGAGGGACGCACCAGAGTCAACGCGGCCTTCTTCGGTGCTCGGACCCGACTCTTGGTCGCAGGCTTGCTCGTCGTCGTCGTCGTCGTCGACGACGACGTTGTTGCTGTTGCTGTTGGTGGTAGCGGTGGGAGCGAGGACGAGGACGCGGGCGAGGGCGTGGCGTCGACGACGGTGCCTCGGCGGGATGCGGAAGAGTAGAGCGCGCGCGCTCGGGGGAGCGGTGGTGGTGCGGCGCAGGTGCAGCGAGGCAGGGCACGGAGGGAGGTCTGAAGTGTTCGGAGCATCGTCGTGCGGGCGTGAGGAGGAGCGAGGCGGGAGGGAAGGCGAAGGTGAGGGACGGGAGGGAGGGAAGGCGAACTTGGGCCGGGGGAGGCGAAGGCTTTGTTTGGCCCGGATTCGAGCCCGCGCTGATTGGCTCGCTGGGGGTTGCCTTTTGGGAAGGGGATGCGCTACTTTCGCACTTCCTCCAGGGAAAGATGAGAAATGATACAAACTAGTACAAACAAACGAATTGTCAATCTGTTGGCTGCCGTCTGCAATTTCCCACACGACCACCTGCGCCTCTTGAGCCACGCCACGCCACACGACACGACATCTTTCTTCAGTCGAACCTCACGCTGGCTGTTTTGTGCAAGAACAGCTTTCATTTCGTACAAACTGGGGTTAACTTGGACCACTTCCACTAACTGTGACCCGGTTCTGAGCAGAAACCCCACACGATCGTTCAGCATGCCAAACCCAGCCCACCTTCAACGACGTACGTACGATGCTGCAGCGGTCGGTGGAGAGCCGCAAGAAGCACTGAAGGGGAGATCCTTTCAAACTTACTAGTGGTAGAATCGCGAGTGGGAGTTGTACAGCGGCTAGAGAGGGTGCGAGAATGAAGTCGAAGCTGTGGTCAAAGGCCACGTCATCGCGTGATCATCCTGCGCTCTCGTTGTGGGCGGAGCCTGTCGTGGGGGGAACTGCATCGTCCAATGTCTGCTGGCGACTTTTATGCATCATCCGAGAGTGTAAGACCGTGGACTCGCGCCGAAGCGAGGTCAGCCAATCAACCAAGTTTCTCCCTTCTCCCTCCTCGACTCTACCAAACCGGGACACCGTAAGATCCTGTGCTTCTTCCTCGTCGACCCGTTCCGACGAATTCCGTCAACGAGCGACGTCCCGCCTCAGCAGCTCGACTGGGTTCGCCGGGATCTCGCGACGGCGATCGAGGAAAGGGAGAAGAAGCTGCCAGAGTTGCCGGCTGAGATCTGGGATATGATCTGGAAGGAGACGGGGTTGTTGAGCTTGGAGGAGGCGAAGGAGGTGCGGAAGGAGCTGATGGAGGAGAGGGGGAGGTTCGTGAAGGAACACGGTCAGCTGGTTCTCGAGTGAGCTACTACTCTACGATTCGTGGCAATCAGACTTGCGACAAAGGACTGACCCCTTATCTGCTCTGTACAGACGTCCATTCGCACTCTGCGAACATTGAAAGACACGTGGATGAAGCCCTTTTTTCCATTCGCCGAGGGTATCGGTGCCGGTTCTCGGAATCTTTTGAATCTGATTCTGCAATAAATCTGCTTTGATGTTTATCTTGATTCACAGAGCTGGGAGCTGGAACAAAGGTGACCAGCTCAAAGCTGCAGAGAAGACAGGTCGTGCACGCGCTTTGTGGTCGTCGTTATAGACTCTCCTACACCTGACATCTGTACTCGTAAGGGCTTGAGACTTTTGTTTCGCTGCACTTTGAGGGCCAAACGGACAGAAACCATCAACAGATTCTCTACTTGATTCGCGGAAAAGTGCCATCCTGAGGTGCTTCACTTCTCGCCTGGATACCGAAGTCGGGCCCGCCCTAATGAAGCCCCCTATGCCCCCTCACGATGTACGTGATACCAATCTTATTGAATTCTCACTCATTTTTTTTCTTTCATCAACTCTCTCAGCTCAGCCCTTGGAGCTCTCTCCACCCCTCCTCCCTACCGCGTCCTCCCCATTCCTCGTCTTCCCAACCCCTTCCTCAAACTTGTCCTTCCCCCTACTTCCACTCAACCCACCTTCATTCCGACTACCTGGTCCTCCACCTTCCTTCCCAGTCGTATGAGTGTTCGCAGGGACGGCAGTGGCATTGTGAGACGCGGGGGTGGACGTCGAGTGCGCTCTGGCGTGGTCTGTGGTTGGGATGAGGGTGAGTGAGGCGGAAGGAGAAAGGGAGGGGAGAGAAGACTCACTGTCTTCTCCTTTGAGGGCGTACAAGGCTCCAACACCTAGCAGGACGACGCCTCCGGCACCGAGAAGACGAGGTGGGATTGAAGCCTAACCACGTGTGCCTTCTTGTCAGCTCGGAGCCCCCAAGCCACGGCGAGAAGAAGGACTCACTCCAGTAGGCATGTTGAGATAAAAGTTGTGGCTTGTGAGAGAGGAATGATCGCAGACTTGATTGGAAGCGAGATGGGCAATCCTGGTCACCCGTAGCGTTTCCGCGTCACTCGTCGCTGGGCTCGGATCGAGGAAAGTTTGACGATCGCTGGCGCGGGGACGAGACCATATGCCGGGGTTTAGACGACGGAGAAAGCCTGGGTAAAACAGTGGTGCTTTTTGCAGAGGTTCGGACACTGTAGCGAGAGTTTTGGCTTCGGCGAGACCAGTACACGTCTCCTTGTGGCCGGCCCTTCCAGTCCGCTTGCTGACCTCCGAAAGGGAAAGAAAAAATCTCAATTCCTGACCGTAAGGGTTGGCTGAAAACACATCACAAACTTTAGAACAATGAATCTGCTTGCACACGCTTTGAGCTGGCGAGAAACGATTGAACCACGTGTCTTTATAGCCGTTCTTCGGCCCATTCGAGCGAGTGCTACATGTAGAAGAGCTCATAAGTATTTATGACTTGCAAGCACAAAACCTTCTTCTACTTATTTGAACGCATATCGATGGCCTACAAACCGAACACTTGTCCCTCGTCGACGGACTTCCGGGTGAGCAGCCGTTCCAGGCTTCGGTTGGTCAGCCTCGAAGCCGCCGCCTTCCTCCGCCGGCGCTTCGCCCCCCCTTCCTCCCTCCTTCCACCAACTCTGCACAAACTCACTACATCAAAAACTACCTACAGAAATGGCGACGTCCCTCTCTTGGCCTCCGACCCTCACACCAGAGCAGGAAGCCGAGCTCCTCGCCTCCGCGTCCGACTACTCGCTCGCGCACTCTCTCGTGTACCGTCCTGTCGCCGTCGCGCCGTCTCCGCCATCAACAACGACGACAATCCACGCACCCTACTCGCTCTTCCCTTCGCCGTTCCCAGCGCACCTGTTCGCACAGGCGAGAGAGCTCCAACCGCTGTACAACCAGCTCTACGCCAACATCACCGTCGACGACAGCTTCCTCGAGGAGGTCGTAGGAGGAGCGGTTAGCAAAGTAGACGAGTTTCAAGGGAAGCTGTACGAGCTGTGGTTGAAGGTCAGGGAGGAAGGGATCAAGCAGGTGCGCTTCGGTGGTCAACTCTCCTGGGAGCGAGAATGGCGTGCTGACCGAGCAGCTCGTCCTCACTCAGCCGCTCCACCTCGGCCTGTTCCGCTCAGACTACCTCCTTCACCTCCCTGATGGCACACCGAGAGAAGAAATTGCGATCAAGCAGGTCGAGTTCAACACCATCTCGTCGTCGTTTGGCGCGCTCGCGACAAAGCTCGGAGATATGCATCGGTCAGTCCGCGCTCTTGCTCCGGAATAGTTGGGGCTTCGTAGCTCACAATTGGAGAGTCTAGGTACTTACAAGAGTCTGGAGCTTATCCCCCTATCCCCGAGCTCAACCTCGATGCCATCCCCGTGAACGGCGCGCTGAAGGGCCTCGCGGCGGGTCTCGCGGCTGGACACAAGGCGTACGGAGTCCCTGCGTGAGTGCACCTCTTTGCGTTCAGGAAACAGAAGGTTGAGTTGACAGAACGGCGGTGTTACGCAGCGCCAAGATCCTGATGGTCGTGCAAGACCATGAGCGCAACGCGTTCGACCAGCGACTGCTCCAGTTTGAACTGCTCGAGACGTATGTTCCTCTTTCCTTCATTTCCTGAGCGTGAGAGCTGAAATAGACCTCCGGCGTGTTCAGGCACGGCATTCAACTCCTCCGCATCCCCTTCTCCTCCCTCTCGACCTCCGCCACTCTCTCCCCCTCTCACCAACTCCTCGTCACCTCTCCCTTCTCCTACACCTCCACCCCAACTGAAATCTCCGTCGTATACTACCGCTCCGCCTACACTCCCACCGACTACCCCTCTCACACCGAATGGTCGACCCGACTCCTCATCGAACGGTCTACCGCTATCAAATGCCCGACGATCGCGCTGCAACTCGCTGGCGCGAAGAAAGTCCAGCAGGTGTTGGCGGAACCTGGAGTTCTGGAACGATTCGTGGAGAAGAAGGAGGATGTAGAGAAGTTGAGGGAGAGCTTCACTGCTCTTTACCCACTCGACGCGAACAGGGCTGGAGACGAGGCGGTGAAGCTCGCGTACTCGAGTCCTGAGCGATTCGTGCTCAAGCCCCAGAGGGAAGGAGGAGGAAACAATATCTACCGAGAGGATATCCCTGGAGCGTTGGATAAGCTGGCGGAGCTGGACAAGACGAAGAACCCTGGCGACCCACTCCACCGAGAAGGCTACATCCTCATGGACCTCATCGTCCCTCCTCACAACACCAAATCCATCATGGTCAAAGCGGGAGAAGAGAAGGGTGTGGAGACGGATACGGTGTCGGAGTTGGGGGTGTTCGGGACGGCACTCTTCAGTGGGACGAAGGGAAAGGCGGTGTTGAAGGTTAATGAGACGGTGGGGCACCTTTTGAGGACGAAAGGGAGGGATAGTGATGAAGGGGGTGTGGCGGTGGGTTTCAGTGTTATTGATTCGCCGCTGTTGGTGTAATAGAGTGGGAGGGGTGTTTTAGAGTCATGAGCACTTGTTGATAAGAGAAAGAGAGAGAGAGGAGCGAGCTTGCCACGCGGCAGTGATAGAGCAGTAAAAGGGGAGCGTCTTTTATTTATCATATGTACAGTATGCATCGTAGGCACATGAGAGGTGCAAGAAAGATCATGCTAGGTGCTCCTGCTCCTCCCTCAACCCCACAACCTTTCCTCCTCCTTAAAGCGCCGGCTCTGCAGGATCCTCGCTCGAAACCGTCTCCTCAACAGTCTCAACAGTCTCCTCAACCTCCTTGACGACCTCATCGAACTTGGCCTCATTCTCCTTCTTCTCCTCCTCGACGTGGACGTACGACGATCCAGTCGAAGGCGAGGACGGGGACTCGCCGTTGTCAGATTCGGGCGCGGCGGGAGCGGAAGGCGCGGGCGTGACTTCCTCGAGGAGGGCGTCGGAGTGGTCGTCGCGAGGGTCGTAGGAGGAGGAAGCGGTGGCGGCGGCTGCTGCTGCTGCACGAGGAGCAGCACGAGCGGCGGCGGCTTGCTGCTGGTTCACGCTGTTCGGAGCGCGGCGAGAGGCGTAGGGTCAGCTTTGGCGCACGAGGAAGGAAAAGGAAGAGAGGACGAACTCGAGAGTGATGAGTTCCATAACGTATTCAAAGACGGGGGCGGGCTGGGTCTTCTGGTAGATCTGGATGAGCTCGGCGGGTGCGGGGTACACTCGGAGAGCCTTGTAGAAGCACACGGCCGAGGCGACGTAGAAGGGAGGGCCTGTGATCCATCAGAAGACATTGTCAGCATTGTTTGACGGGGTCTGGCTGAAGTAGATGGCAAGGGGGGGAGCAGGAAGAAGGACGCACCACGAGCGGCGAGCTGCTCTCCGTTGCCGACCTCAGTCATGAAGTAGGCCTCCTTGCTCTGGACGTCCGTCGGGACTATAGGACAGAGTTTACATCAATAATTCTTTCCCAGTGATCGATGTCAGCGAATAGTTAAGACGCACCCTGCTCGAGCCTGAGGAGGGTGAGCGCCTCGAGGAGCTGGATCGACGCCGCCTGACGGCCATGGCTCGCCGCGACGGCCGACTTCTTCTGCACCTTCTTGTTCTCCTTGTCTATCATTCATTCCGTTCAATCAAACCCCCATCAGTTCCCACAACTTTGCACGAACCGCGGGTGCGCGAAGGAAGGGCAAGGATGACGAACGAATTTTAGCCCTGAACGCCGGGTCGTGACGCCTCTTGTGGTCAAAGTAGGCCGCGTACCCGACGACGCCGACGGCGAGGACCGAGGCAGCGATACCGGCGATCTTGGGAGCGGTGAGCGACGACGACGACATGACGATTTCCCGTGCGAGTTGTTGTTGGTGGCAGGCCAGGGGAGGCGCGGGCGCGCGCGCGGATGATGACTTCGAGGGACGGCGGTCTGCGCTCGGCGATCCGGTCCGCGCTGATGTGTCACTTCCTGTTCGTTCTATTGCTTATGTAGACTCAAAATTTTGTTTTGATTTAGATTGTTGCTGTTCCCCAAACTGCTCCACTTTTCAATGCTATAGAGCTTTGCAGGTCACGCGACTCGCGGGCCACGACGATCCAAACAACTCGGGGCGGGCAAGGGAAAGCGAAGATGAAGCGTCTTATAATTGAAAACATCTTGATGCGTCAAAAAAGAGCTGAGAAGAAAGCTAATGGTGGGGGTATCTCTAGAAAGCGTGTAGGGGTAGGGTGAGGGGTACGGAAGCAAGCGATGATGTGGAAGGGAAGCAACGCCTTCAGCGAGAATACGAGTGCTGATGCGAGTGCGACTGGTGGGAAGGCGGGTACGGCGAATGAGAAGAATGAGATCCCTGTCTCGGTGACTGCGGGTATTGCTGGTGTTGCGAGTATCCGCCGCCGTTGTACCCTCCTCCACCGTGAGGCGGGCGCTGTTGCTCGCCCGGACGAGAGCCGTACGACCCACTCCGTTCTCGGTAGTCGTCTCGCTCGCCGCCTCGGTACTGCTGCTGAGAGTGACCTCCATGCTGAGAGTGGTGCGAGGGTTGGTGGTGGTGACCGCCGTTCCCGTTGTAGCTTGACGACTGGTACGGCGCGGGTGCAGGCGGACGGGGCGAAGCGCTTGGTGCTGACACGCGGGCGAACGAGAGACCGTCGAGTTTCGAGCGTTTCTGGGACGGCTCGGCGGAACTGTCGGACGTGCGCTTTTTGATTTTGGGGGAGGGAGGAGCGTGCGAAGGCGCGGGTGAGTTCGTGCTGGTCGATGCGGCGCCGGCGGTTGCTGGGGCGGGGGCAGGAGTGGAGCCAACGAGCCTCTCATGCCTTTGGGTGCAGGGTCAGCGGCGAAACAGAGGACACAAGCAGCGAGGAGGAACGCACAGCTCCTTGAGCTTCGACCAGTGGACTTTGGAGGGGAAGAAGTTGCTCGCCCAGACCCCTGCAAGGAAACGTGTCGTCAGCTTGCGGTCCATGCTGAGACTTGAGAGACAGACGAACAGAGGTGCTTCCTCTTCTTATCCTGCGCTTCAGGCGTCGACTCAAAGCCGGAGGAGACCCTGCACAAGACAAACGTCAAGTCAAACTACTACATCTAGTGGAAATAAAAACCACCACTCACTCGATACGCGCACCAATGATCGACAAGCACTCCTTCAGGTGAGCGACCTTCTCCTCCCTCGGCAACGTATCCGTCTTCGTCTTGAGACGCTTAAGCTCATGCTTGACGGGCCTCAACAACTCCTTGCACTCGGCCTCATCCATGCTCTCGTACTCGCTCTCGTCGTCCGAGCTATCCGAGTACTGAGGCGTCGCCTTCCGTTTCGGCTTTGCTGCCGGCGCCGGCGACTCGCTCGGACGGTCACGCTCAGCCTTGATCTTCGATCCTGGTGCTCGCTGCCCTGGTCGGTGACTGTTGCTCCCACCGCCCGACTCCTTCGACTCGTGCAGCTCGTGGAGGAGATGGGTGAGGTAGTCGGCACGACGAACGAGGTGGATCGAGTTGGGGATGTTGCGCTGCTTCTCCGTCTCGCCAGGCTTGATCTTGGCGTCCTCGAGGAAGAACTTGCCGGCGAGGCCGAGGGTCTCGTCGTTCTGGATCGCCTCCCAGTTGCCGTGACCGTGCTTCCACACTCCAGCCATGAGCTTGGCGTCCTCGTCGACTCCCCACTCGCAGTTCCAGTTCTGAGTCGCTTTGGTCCCTTCGACGGGGAACACCCACTTGGCTGGATCTTGCGCCTTGCTGAGGTCTGTAAGACAGAAAAAAGTCAGCATGATGAACGCGTGGGAGAAGACACACGAGGCGGCTCACAGTGATGGAGGACCTTGAGCTCGTCGGCGCGCTGGATGACCGTCTCGGCGTTGATGTTGGCGACGGACTGGAACGTGACGAGCGGCGCCTTGTTCTTCATCCCAACCGTGACCTCCTCGCCAGCCGCCTTCCGACTCTCAATTATCTCGTCCTTCTCGCGGATCGCCTTGCGACACGCCTTGATGAGGTCGTCGACGGTCTGCGTAATGATCGCACGGTTCTTGTTCTCGAGCCTCGCGTCCTTGACGATCGCGTCGTAGCGATGACGGATGTCGCCGAAGCGCTGGAGTCCACGAACGAGGACACGGAGGTCTCGCTCCTTGAGCTCCATCGAACGCTGAGCGTCCGTCTTGCGCGATCCCTTCGGCTTGCCCTCCTTCTTGATCTCATGCGGCGACGACTCGCGAGAGTTGGGTGCGCCATCGTGGCCTTGGTACGTGCCGGCCGGGAGCTGTGCGGCCGCTCGTCGCGAGCTGATGATGGCCTCCTCCTCCTTCTTGATCTGAGCTTCAACCTCGGCCCTCGCCTCGGCAGGAATAATGTCCTCCCACGAAGTCATGTCGGCTTTGACGTCCTGAACGGCGAACTGGTTGAGGAACTCCTCGCCTCCGAGAGACGTTCCCGTCGGCGCCGTCGTCGTGTCGTACGCCTCGGCCTTGTTGATGACGTCGTCGAGGTCCATCTCTTCGAGCTTGGCCTGGCCGTCGCTCTTGAAGATGTTGGCCGCACCGAACTTGAGGATCGAGGCGAGCTCCTCCTTGGTGTAGTTCTCGGGCTTGGTCGACGCGACTTGACCGAGGTTGGTGCCGGAGGTGTCCATCTGGTTAACGACTGCAGAAAGAGCAGAAATGAGCTCGAGCTTCAATGTGAAGCCTTGGAATCAATTAACTTACTAGCATACTCGAGGACCATCTTCTTGCGAGCGCGCTCGAGGACGTCCTCCTCAACGGTGTCCTTCGTGACGAAACGGTAAACGTTGACGTGCGACTTCTGACCAATTCGGTGAGCACGAGCCATGGCCTGAAGATCGTTTTGAGGGTTCCTGTGGAGCAATGTGGCGTTAGTTGAGGGAGCAAACGAGTAAGAATCCGATTTGGTGCGCACCAATCGCTGTCAAAGATGACGACCGTATCGGCTAGGAGCGGGAAGAGTTTAGTTTCAACGATTCCATAAGCTCCGAGAGCAGTGCCTACCGGTCTCAAGGTTGATACCCAAACCTCCAGCGCGCGTCGAAAGCAGGAACACGAAATCGGGCGAGTCGGGCGCGTTGTAGTGCTGAATCGCCTTGCGACGGATCTCCGACGGAACGGTACCATCGAGCCTCTGGTAAATGTAGCCACGGAGGGCACAGAAGTCGGAGAGGATGTCGCTGGAAGCGAGGTGACGTGTCAAAACCCTCGCGCAAACTCCCAGCAAAAGCCAGCATCGACTCACAGCATCCGGACCATCTGACTGAACACCAACACTCGATGCCCATCCGCCTTCAAACGCGCCAGAAGCTTGTCGAGGAGGACCATCTTTCCGCTGTTCATGACGAGGCCCTTGAGCGTCTCCTCGCGACTGTCGGAGCGGACTTCGGCGCCTTCGAAGAGGAAAGGGTGGTTCGACGCCTTCTTAAGCTCCATCGCGACGTTGAGGAGAGAGACTTGGGTATCGGCTCCGCTCAGAGCGGCGTAGTTCTGGCAGGAGCATTTACCACGTCAACGGATTAAACACATGCGACAGAAGGAGGGAAGTCGCGCACCCTCGTGAGGATGTTCTTGTACCACCAAGTCTGCATGTTGGACATTTCGACTCGAAGGATCCTCTCGCTCTTCGTCGGGAGCTCCTTGATAACGTCCCTCTTCAGTCGTCGAAGCATAATGGACTCGAGCTTGCCGTGAAGGTCGCGAATCTTGCTTTCGTTCTCCTCGTCTGCATGGTTGGTGGTTCAGGTCAGCTGCATCGAGGAGGTAGAAGTAGGAAAGGAAAAGGACAAACCGTTCAACTCGAATTCACCAGCCAGCTCGAACTTCTCGGGGTGGAGGAAGTGCATCAACGCGAGGAGCTCTGCAAAGAGTTAACCGAAGCAGCGTCAGTGAGAGCTATGCACAAAATACAGTAGTGAGCTCACCCTTGACGTTGTTTTGGAGGGGAGTGCCGGTGATGAGGAGCTTTGCGGCGCAGGAGAAGCTCATCAGTGCTTCGTAGAGCTGCGACTCGCTGTTCTTGAGACGATGGGCCTATGAAAACAAACGATCAGTAACAAAGCCGTAGTTAACGAGTTGAGAAGGGCGACGTACCTCGTCGACGGCTAAGTACTGCCACTTGATCTGCCCCAGCTGACTCTTATCCTTCAACGCAAACTCGTATGTCGTCAACAGGACGTTGAACTTGATCTTCTTCGCCGCTCCAAATTCGTGTTCCCTGATCATCGCTCGACTCGCTCCATTGCCGGTGTAAGCGATGACGTTGAGGTCTGGTGCCCATTGGGCGAGTTGCATCTGCCAGGCGGGGAGAGTAGAGAGAGGGACGACGACGAGGAAGGGACCGTATTGCTGCAGGTCGTGGAAGAGGTAGGAGAGGAAGGAGCAGGTTTGAACGGTCTTGCCGAGTCCCATCTGCGATTAGCAAAAGAGAATACGTCAGTAGCTGAGGAAGAACGGCTCGGAACGGTGGGCAACGAGGGAAAATGGAACGCACCTCATCGGCGAGAATACCATTCTCGCCCCTCGACCAAAGGTACGCCAACCAGTTCAATCCCGTCATCTGGAAGTCCTTGAGCGTTCCTCCGACCTTGATGTACTCGGGCTCTGCGGTAAGTTTGTGGAACGCCGGACGACCTTTGGCGTAGCTGACGCTCTTGTGAGGGAGGTGGGGACTGCCGGTACGTTCGAGGAAGGAGTCGATGGCGTCGGCGGCGATGGATCGAATCGTGTCGTGGTCTTCCCATGTTGACTCGGCGTACGGGAGACCTCGCCATTTGCAGAGGTATTCGACTAGGGAGCGAGCACGTGGCGAGGAAAGCGTCAATCCCTGAGATCAACATCCGACGCTCAGAGGTAACGAGAAGAAACACTCACGGTGGTCGTGGTCGACATCCTGATTCGCTGGCGCATCTCTCTGAGCGATGATCCTCTCGACCTGCTTGTACCCCTCCAACTGCTCGCTCTGCCTTTCCTTCTCAATCTCGAGCGCCTCCAAATCCTCTCGACTCGTCGCAGGATCCTTGATGATCCTCTGCTGGACCTGCCATACACCTTTGATGTAGTTCTCCACTCGCTTGAAGCCCTTGAACTTCTTGAGGTACTCGTAGGTCTCCCACGTGTCGTGAATGTGCGAGTAGTTCTGCCACTTGACGAGGTAGCGGAGATTTCTGTGCGGCTCGTCCTTTTCGTCGTCCACTGTTGACGGTTTGATGGTGTCAGACCTGGAGAAGGGGGAAGAGGGGAACATTAGAGAAATGAGACCAACCATGCTCGATGTCTCGCTTGTGAGCGTGAACTCCATCAATGGAATCCTCGACGCCTACGGAACCGGACGGCAAAGTTCCCTCGTCAGCATTCTGTTGCACCGAGTGGCAAACCAAATGACCAAGACGAACCTTTGTCCTCATAGACCGCATACGCTGCTCTCCCATAATCGTCGTCCGACTCGCTCAGATCCCAGTCGACAGCGGCCTCGTTGTAGTTTGGCAGCTCCTTGCCGTTCCTCGACGAGTACCTCGGGACTTCGAACTCTTTGGCGGACCTCTTGCCACCCTTCTTTTTCTTGCTCTTGTTGCCGTAGCTGTCGTCGTCCTCCTCTGAATCGGAGGTGCCGACGCTCGCCTCCTTGAACGTGTTGCTCGCGCCTTTTGAAGGAGCAGAGCCGAGTCAGCCGGCAGGATAGAAAAAAGAATGAGCAGAAAAGGACGACGAACGAGCTCGGCCTTTGCCCTTTTTGGCTTTTGATGCTCGACTGGGTGCACGACTGCTCGATCCTTCGTCGCTCGAGTCGTCCTCATCGTAAGCCTGTGGATGCGCGTCAAAGGTGGCGTGTGAGCGATCTTTCTCTCCAGTCAGCCTGAACAGCAAAACCCACCTTGGAAACAGCCTGCGAAGCGCGTCCCTATTCCCATACCGAACAAATAAACAATCGTCAGCTCCTCCTGCTCCATCAATCACGCCCGCGCGCGTCCATATCCGCTCGCGACAATCAAAACACCGAAGCAACAAGGACACGCGACTCACCGATCGTCGAAGTCCATACAGATCCGGATCGAACGTCTCCGGCAAGCCCACTTTCCCCCCTCTCTTCTTCGCGGCATGCCCAGGCGCTCTCACCTCCTCCTCCGGACTATCCTCCTCCTCCTCCTCCTTCTCATACTCCGCGTCCTCGCTCCCCTCCGCATCGCTCGCCGTGTCCATGTCCATCCCTGCGTCGCTATCTTCCTGTCCTCCTCCAGCAGCGCCAGTGAGGGAAGAAGTGGACGCGAGACCGTTGTGCGATGCGAGCGCGGCGGCAGCGGCCAAGGCGGGAGCTGAGGAACCTCCGAAGGGTTGACCGGGGACGTAGCCCGCTGGGAGCGCCATCCTTTACGTTCTGAAGCGAACTACATGCCAAAACAAATCATCACATCAATAACCTGATCTCGTCGCCGAAAGCCCACAGAATTAGAGGACGGACGAAGAGCGCGCGGGAAGGGAGTTGCGGGCGCAGGCGCGGGGGGGATTCTCAAGCTCGCACGACCGAGTACTCTCGAGTACGGGCGACGGCGGTGCTGGGTGACCGTGTCGACGATTTCTTGATGTATCTAGTTTGTTATTGTCGACGGGTGGACGACCTCGACTCGCGGGTGATGCGACGAGGAAGCGAGGGAGGAGCGGCGTGGGCAGAGGGAAGAAAGGCCTCGTCGCCGTCTGCGAAGGCCCGTCGACAACGGCGAAGGCGCCCCCCGACCGACGACGACGATTTCGGGGCGCAACCCCTCGCTTCTCGCACGCCCGGTTTTCGATGACAAGCAACACAGGACGCAATCAAGCTCGACATGATGTTGAATATTCGGTCCAAGGGCACAAGGAAGGAGCAACGGGAACAGGTTATTCAAAAAATCGGAGGAGAGAAGAGTAGTGTCCCTACGACCACATCATCGCCGGTCCCGACCATCCACGTCCCTTCCCTGCCAGCCACCCAACCCCAGCGCACCCTCTTGTTCTCCTCCTCACAAACAAAACCACAACGACGAAGGCGGTGAAGAAATTCGAAAAGGTTGTATGGAGAACAAACTATCGACAACCGGGCAAGCGGGGGGAGACTACGAAGGACGAGAACGGAGGGCGGAAGTAAAGAGGTGAAGAAAGGGGATAAACGACGAGTAGAGGTGGGGGTGCGGAAAATGGGGATATATTTGTGAGAGAGAAAGCGACAGCGACGAGAAAGGGGATGCCTCAATCGACAAAAGTCGAACGAGAAGAGTAGGATACTTTTGAGTGGGGAGTGGGGCGGAGGGGTCGAGAAGCAAGAGAGGGGATACAAGTTGAGGGAAGAAATTTGTGGAGAGCGAAGAGGGGGGTGAAAGGCGATTTTGAGGCGGTGACGGCGGTAGGGTAAACATAGGAAGCGGGAAAAGGTGCTGAAGAGGGAAGGCGAGGGGAATGAGAAGGGGAGAGGGTGACGACGAGTGGTGATAGTCAAAACGACGTCCAAATCCCTCTTTAAGCCTCACCAGGTGCCGGCGCCGACTCGTCCTTCTTCTCCTCCGTCGTGACGCCCTCCATCTTCTCCTCGCCAGCCGGTGCGGGTGCGGGAGCAGCATCGCCGTTCACTCCATTCTCCTTCGGCTTAGCGTCCTCCTTCGGACTCTCCTCGACCGCCTCCTTATCGACCGCCATCTTGTCCTCCTCTGCCTCCTTTGGCTTCTCCTCAGTCGCAGCCGTCGACGAAGCAGGCTTCTTATCCTCCTTGACGCCATTCTTGCTCCCACTCGGCTTCTCCGGAGCTGGAGTACCCGAGCCTCCAGGAAGGAGATCAGCCCACTTGTTGGCGATATCCCTGGACCTCTGAGCAAACTGGTACTCGGATTCGTTCGGGATCTTGCTCGCGTCCATTTGGCTGATGCGCTTAAGGACCTTGGCGAGTTTCGATTCCTGGATGCCGGATGATTGCCAGCATGGCGGGAGGTACGTCAGTAACGAAACGGAATCAGAACCAGGCGACCTTTAACGAGAAGGATGGGTAGTGGACACGTGGAAAGGAGCAGGGTGTCCACGAAAGTCGCGTAGATGTGGTAAAGAAAGAGGCGCATCAGACTCACGACCAGCCACTCCGCCTTCATCTCAAAGTTCTCCATCGCGTCGAAGTACTCCTTGCACTTTGGCACCTCCTGTTAGCCCCAAATAGCAAGAAAGAACGTCTCAAAGTCAGCATACGGGTTCCTCCCGGTGATCGGCAGAAGTTGTGCGTCGAGGTTCGGTAGAGTGGGAGTTGTGGGGAGGTGGAATGGGGCTGATAAGGTCGGAAATGGCGATTTCTGCTGAATCGACCCCGTCCCAGCCGTTCCCGCCCCTCAAATCCGCCATTTGAGCATCACCTCTCACACCCTACCTGTCAATCCTCTCCCCAATCACTACTTCCAACCCCTATCAATCATCCACGCCCCCTCTCACTCCACTCCACTCCACCCCGGTGGCCCTCAATTGCCCACCCACATGCTCAGCAAAGAATGGCGTGTGAACTCACATTGACGACGATGTTGCCATCCTTTCCCAGGAAGACCCTCTGGAGCTTGTGCCTCCAATCCTTGACTTGCTTCATCCCTGTGTCCTCTACGCGTCCCGAGATCACCAAAGAGAAAGTGGGCGTCAGCTCAGCCGAATCGTGAATGAGAGCCGGGTGACAGCGAGACGCACCATCGCCAGAGGTCGCCTTGGACTTCTTCTCGGTTCCAGTCGCTTCGTCTTCAGAGTGGACGGCCTTCTTCGACGCTGTAGAGGCCTGCGAGAAGTGAATATAGGAAGGATAGGAAGCGTCAGTGTCCGCTTTCGCGCTCCCGCCGAATCTCGATCCGAGACATTCCTCCCGTCCACGCCCGCGAATCGCGCCCCAAGGTAGGAAACGTAAACAATGGAAACAACCGCACCTTGGACTTGACAACCTTCTCCGTCTTCTTCTTCTTGCTGTCCTTCTCTCCATCCTCCTGCTTCCCCTTCTTAGCCGCGGCACCACTCTTCCCCTCATCCTTCCTCTTCCTCTTCTTTCCACTCTTCTCCTCTCCACCACTATCCAACTCGTCCTCTCCAGTGCCCTCAGCGATCTGGTCGGCCTTCTCTTTCTTCCACTCTGTCGGGTTCTTTGCGATCTTGTAGCCCTCGAGGAGGTCGCCGTTCTTGCGGTGTGGGGTGCTCACGTACGACTCGATTTCGCGAGTTGAGAGGGCCGAGAGGTCTCTTGGGAGGGTCCAGGCGCTGAATTGAGGAAAGAGGCACGGTCAAGTCAGCGACCTCATGCTCGAATGCCGTGAGACGAGAAACGAGGCTGGACGTGCGAGCGCACTTCAAGCTGCCAAAGGCAGCAAAGTGGGGCAAACTTACTATTCACCGGTAGGGAAGAAGAGTACGAGGTGGGTCTTGCCCTTTGGCTTGATCCTGAGGACGTTGGGAGGTCCCTCCGCATCGGGGATGATCTGTGTTCATGCGCACCAGCCAAAGAGCAGCGCGACTTGGTCAGCATCCTTCCTCCCAAACGCTCGCATCTGCCTCTCCGACCTTCGAACAACCCTCCCATCATCGCTCCGAGCGCTTCCCGCCCACCCGCTCCATCCCAAACCCCACGAGCCGTCGAGGGGCTTATCGTGTCGTTCCCACGCGCCCCACCACTCACCCCTACTCTCGCACCATCGCTCCTCCCCTCCTCAAGCTCCCTAGCACCACCAGCTCCCTCACTCCAGCCCTGCCCTGTGCCCCAATCGCGTCGTCACACCGCAAGTCGAGGTCTCTCGCGAGTCACGCCCCCCTCTCGCGCGCGCGCTCCAAAGCAACAAAGCCTCGTTCGACCAGAGCAGGATCACGGACGGCAGTCACGAAGCAAGAAAGCCTTACCTGTCCAGGCCAAGGCGGGTAACCCTTGACTTTGGCGAGCACCTGCAGCGCGTCAAACGCGTTAGCTCGTCCTTCGTCTCTTCGAGGTCGCCGTCCGGCTCAACAGCACGCTCGGGACAGTAAGAGGAGAAAGGAAAACGCACGATGTCGCCGTGCGAGTAATCGTCTGCCACTTTTTGAGCTTTCGGGGGCATCGCGAGAGGTGTGCTGGGGAGGCGCGGGAGCGGGAGGGGGAGGCACGAGGTGGGAGGGAAGGGAGGGGGGAGGAGGCGAAAGGCCAGGGGGGCGAGCCGACCGCGTGTTGGGAAGGGGGGGTGGGTCACAACCCCCCGAACGTCATAGCGGGCGAGAGGCAGAGCCGCGGACTTTGGGGCCTCCAACGTTGAGGAAGGTGTCTTTTGTGCTTGATGCGTAGAGAATTCTTCGATCCAAGGAGATGGTGGGCAGTCCGCTCCATAGAACTTGCCATGGCGACTGGCCCCGCCTTCAAAGCCTCCCCAGCGCTCCGCTTGCCGATGGTCCGATTGTTTACTTCCTCTCTGGCCCTTCCAAAAGCAACCACAGAATAATGGAAAATGGCATTCCCTCTTTCCATTTTTGGTTCTTTTCGTTACTGCTGTTCTTCCAAACACTCCCTTGATCTCTATTTAAGCCTTGACGGCGGCCTGGAGAGCTGTGTGGGTGCATCACTCATCAGCTCCGTGCTCTCACCCTACCGACTTCCAAGCGAAACTCGACGAACCCTCGAAGACAGACACCTCAATGGCGGCCTCGGCCTTCTCGACCTCGTCGCCGTTGCCGGAGACAACCCTCTGCGCCTCAGCCAAGCCAGATCGGATAGCCTGCAATCCACGTCGTCAGCTCCCAACTCTCCGAGTCATTCTGTTAGAATCAGACTCACCTCAACGGAGAAAGCCTCAAGGGGGTCTGTTGACACGAGCGCGTAGTGTAACGAAACCCAGGTTAGCGAAGCCCGCCCAGCAGCGCGCCATTACGGCCGGCCTTTGAGAGAGCGCAGAGAAACAAGAACGCACAAGCCTCAACAGCGTTGACGGTCAAAGTGTTGTTGGCGTGGACGTTGGCGAAACCTCCCGAAACTGTTCAACGATGCCCCCCCAAACCCCGTCGTCAGCTCACAGCAACTCGACGCCCGCACCCGCGCTCCGCCAGCCAGCGCGACCGACTTCTCCCGCCCTCGCCCTTCGGCGTGCGTGCGTTGCGCGGGTTGCGATGGCAGGAAATGAGGGAATGGGCACGCACCGAACCACTTCTTGGAGTCACCGTTCTGCTCGATGACCTCGAGGACTCCGGGCTTGAGCGACTCGATCGAGGCGATGTGGTTCGCGAGACTGCCAGCACCCAACCGCACCTGTCAGCGCCCGTTCCTTTGGCCCCCACCCATCCCGTTTCCCTCCCTCCGCCTGTTCCTGTTCGTAGTAGTATGAATAAAACGTACATGCCCTGTTGTCATCGGCAGGAACGGGTCAGCAACGAGCGCGAGGACGCCGACGGATCGTGTGGAAGAGGACGGGGAGGACTCACCATGTCACCGCTCTCGGCAGCAATGTTGACCTGCTTGACAGCCGTCGACTTGAAGATCGTCTAATTCCACCATCACTTCATGGTCAGCTACTCCGCCCCCCCATTTCTGGCTGTGCGAGTTCCACAGCAGCACGCACCTGGTGAGGCAAAGTGAGGGCGAGCTTGATGAGGCCAGCAGGGGTCTCAGCCTCGGTGGCATACGAGCGAACAGAGCGAGTCGCGACGCGGAGGACACTTCGAGAGAACATCGTTGGCCTTGGGGTGGTGAGAGGTGTTGACTGAAAAGTAGTGCGAGAACTGGAAGCGTGGGCCGTCCTGGCTGGCATCCAGCGCGGGGGTTCACGAGGCGACCGTTCCCGCGAATTTCGCGCGCCCGCCGCCTGGCCCCCCCGGGGACAGCCAGTGACGGCAGCTTCGTGCGCGTTGACCACCAACGACGACGACGACGGCGCACGACTCTCTGTCTCTATTCCTTGCTGCACCTACACATTCCTCTACTCGCCTTTCGTCCCTATCCTCGCCTCTTCCTCACCCTAATCTCGCCCTTCCCCCGCCCAGCACCACACCTCCAGCATGTCGAACAAACAAATCCCACCCATCTACCGCTCCATCATCTCCTCCGTCATCGAAGCCTCTCGAACAGATTTCGATGAAGTAGGCGTCGAGGAAGCCGTCCTGCAAGAACTCCTTCGTTCTTGGGAAACCAAAGTCGCCATGAGTCGAGTGGCAGACTTCAGTGCGGACCCTAGGGTCGGCGAGATCGCCAAGGGGTTCCTACCGAAGACGTTGACGGAGATTCAGAGTGAGGCTGAAGCACACGCGAAGGAGAATGGTGTGAACGGGAACGGCAATGGCGAGGGAGTGAGTCTCGAGGGAGCGTCCTCCCAGTGCCGAGTCAGCTTTCGTGCTAAACGCGCTCTGGGATTGCAGCCATCAAGTTCGAAGAAGCGGAAGACGGAGGAGGGATCTCCATCAGAACCAGCAGATGGTGCAGCGGCGGAAGGAGGAGCAGCGAAGGCAGAAGCTGGAGCGGGAGGTGCGGACGACGACGCGATCAACTCGGACCTCGACGACTCGGATGACGAAGCGGAGGATGGCGAGGAGGAGGAAGGCGGGGATCTGATCATTGCGCTGTATGAAAAGGTGCGACTCGGTTCTTTTGAGAAGGTGTATGTTGTGGATGTGTGGGCTGTGGGATGGTTCGGGTGTAGCTGAGGCGGAGATGAGGGTCGGCGGGGTGGACGCCACGGGATGTTCGGCAGGAGCGTACTATCGGGGTCATGCGGATCGGATCGCTCAGGGGAGAGGGAGACGAGCATAATTGGATCTGGTTTTGGAAGGAGGTTGAAGAGCTGACCCTTCGTGTGCATCTCGTGTTGACAGGTCCAGAGAGTGAAGAACAAGTGGAAGGTCACGCTCAAGGACGGGATCGTGAGTGTTGGCGGGAAGGAGTACCTCTTCGCCAAGTGCCAGGGGTCAGTTTCCTTCCTCTCTCGTCTTGCTTTGGAGTTTTTTTGTGTTTGGTTGGTCCGTGGGAGAAGTTGTGGAAGTGGGGAGGAGATGCGTGTGGCTCCAGCGGAGTGAGGAGGAGCACCAGCAACGATCAGTTCTTCGAGCCAATCGGTGCTGACACGTTTTCGGTCCTTCTCCACTCTCTCTCTCAATCGCTGCTTCCTCCTTTTGCGGTTCATCTGGAACAGCGAGTTCGAATGGTAGTCCTCGTCACCGCTTCCCTCGTCTCTTCCCACACCATTACTCGCTTCAACCAATCGAATTTACTAGTATCTATACATTTCTTTCATCAACACGAATAAACAACAAAAAGAAGCGTGGTGGGAGATGGGCGGAAGCGGGAACGTACAGAAGGGAAGGGAGGGGGAAGAAAGGGAGGGGTTCATTCGAGCTTGTATCGGCTTTGTTTCGTTTGTTTTGAAACCCAAATCTTCCCCTTTCACCTTTTTATTTGTGAGCGTTGTGATGAGCTACAGAGCTTTCGCCTGTCTCGCAAACGCTGAGCGACGGATTGCACGCGCCACGTCAGCCCCTCGCCATACGACTTGCTGCTGCCCCGTCTCGCAACCTCACCCGCCTAGCTTTGTCAGTCCCTGCCCATCTTCCTGATGGAGTTCTGAAGTTGATCAAGGACCCTGTTCGTCCTTATTACTCTCGCACCATATCTCCTGCATCGAATCACTCTGAGAACTACCCAGCGCGCGCGCCGGTTGACCAACCCCGCTTCTCCTGGCCTCGAGCATTTCCTGCTCTGCGGAAACTCGTCGTCCCAGAGCACCACGGTTCTCAATGGTGGCCTTTGCGGAAATGTTAGCAGAAGCAACGACGGCGGAGATCACGTGAGGCAGGCCGACAAGAACTCCAGAGCCGCCGCCACGCCTCGGTTGTCCTCTCGCCGACACGCTTGCCTCATCCTCGGTTGTCAGCCCTGTTCCACGACTGACTTGCATCACAAACAACTCTCACGATCAAGTCATGATTTCTCCGACCCGTATTTTCATGGAAATTAGCTTCCCCCCTTTGCCGAATTCCCCCACGGGCACGAAAGGGGGACGCGTCACGATGCTTTCGATCTGGATCGCGGCGCCGCCCCCCTTTGCGAAGTGTGTTGACCTCGCCTTTCGCTCTCGCTGATCTTCTCTTCTCTTTGTGACACCTCTTTTGCACACTCTCCTGCTACCAGACCGCCAGCGATGGACAACAGCCTCTCCTCCCCAAACTCCTCCTCCGAGTCGCTCCTCACCGGGTCCTCGACCTCGACTTTGAGGATCAACACGGAGGTCCGCCCCCTGACAGCATCAGCCTCAGCACCGGTGAACACGAGGGTCGAGCAATGGAGACAGAGCGTTCGTTCGACTTCTGCTCCTCCGCCTTGTTCTAGATCTCCTCCTGGTGAGTCGAGATGTAGGTCAGTGTGCGAGTGTAGCTGAGAGCTGAAGAGGGGCCACGTATGGGTAGGTGTGAATGACGCGGCGGAGACGGCGATGGACTTGAGGAGGGCGCAGTTGTTGAAGAGTGTTTTGACTTGCTCTTGTAGGCCTTTGATCATTTTCAGAATTTGGATCGATGGGCTGACGGCTAGGATTGTTTAGCGACGAGGGGCGAAAGCCCAATCACGTTGATGGGCGACGTCCAGACGATTCGGTACGGCTCCTCGGCCAAGATTGGGTCGACCAAGTCTATGGAGTGTCTCAAGCGGTGACTGTGGAAGGAAGGGAAGGAGTGGATATGTTGTTCATACGTTTTTAGTACAGTGTCTGCATCGAGTACCAACGGACATTGGGATTGTTGTAACATCAAACTAATACACCATCTAGTCCTGCTTCCTAATACTGGGAGTTCCCACTGACAGCATCCTCCGTCAGCAAGTCAAAGTCAGCTCTATTCAATGACTTATTCTCACGACGATCCATCAAGAGTAAAATTACAGGACCACGTAGCTTCACCTCCACCCCACTCCCTTTCGTAGAAACCCTCAGCAGATCCTCAACAGGTGGGCACGGATATCTTTTATCTTAGCAAGTAAGAAGACGAGTGTTCGCCTGGTCACGTTGCACCAGAAAGCAACGACCTTGCCGCTGGCCCCCAGCGCGTCATCCTCACTGCTGACGATTGTGAGGCTCTGCTCTCGCAACGTGTCCACCACGCTCTTCTGCTTTGCTGACCAAAAAAAAAAAAATGTGCTCGCGCGTCCAGCTAGTATTTTCACACATCAACTGAAGGACCCGTCCAACTCATCTTCTGGACATCTCCTCTCGACGGACGGACGGATGCATTCCCGGCCGGTTTGCGCGAGGCGCGCGCGACGGATAGCTTCGATGAAGTGTTCGATCCGGGGGTCAAGCAGGTCAGTGGCGGCGTTCCTACTCCTGTTCTTTCTCCTTCTCCCCAGTCCTTCCTCTACCTCTACTACACATATACGGCAACAATGGAAGCCCCACTACGGCTCCATCACCCACACGAGCACTCTGAGCCACACGACGTCGCGGCGGAATCGGAGGTGGAAGAGGAGGCAGCAGCGGTCGAAGCGACGGAAGCGAGGACGAGGGCGTGGGTCGAGCAGGTTTTTGCAAGTAGTAAGAGCACACCGGTTGCACCGGAGAACGTGGATCTGTTGTCGCCTAGGGTATCTTGTGAGTCGTTTGGGCACGTATGTTGAGCTTTCGCGCGCTGACCGGTGACCCCCACGACGCGACGCGTTTCTGCTATTGTCCAGCACTCGTATTTAACCCTACCATCCCCGTGGAACTACGTCGGTCTTTCATTTTTGGTTGCGTGAATTGTACGTTGCTCCTTCTTTCTTCGACGGACGCGTGACGGAAAGCTGACGTGGGGCGAAATGCAGCGACGAAGCAGATGAACCCCATCATGGTGACGGGCCAAGTTGAGACGATACGCTTTGGGGCTGGGAAATAGGGCAGCTTGAGGAACGTGAGGAGAACGATGTTGTGTGTCATAGATGTAGCTAGGAGGCGACGCTGTGGGTCCTGGAGATCCTGTGTACATAGTTCCTTGTTGTCAATGTGCGGTTATTGGAGGGCAATGAATACACGGATTCGCCTCCTGAATGGCGGTAAGAGGCAGGTGTGAGAAATTTCATCTTTCGATAAGCCCAAAAAGCGTTCTTCCCGACGTGAAAGAGGAGACATCAACACGTGGCCGTTGGAGCGGAGGAAGCTTCTTTGCGCGCTCAAAGTTCTCTCGATTCCTCCCGTTACAATAGAGAGAATGGACCTGTTTTCATTTTTGGCGTTTGATTCGTCGCGAGCCTGTCGTGCTGCCTCGCACGAGCGAACGCCGGCACTCACGCGTCCGGGCCGTCGGGCGCAAGTGAATCATGATAATGACCGGAGCAGGCGGAGTCGGTTGTTGCTCGACTGGCTAGAAAGTTCATAAAGTTGTACGTCGAACAGGGTGATGATTCAAGGCGTGAACGCGTAAGGCCGTCCCGGCGTCGAGGATTCCCCCGATCGGCGATTCACTCAATCCCGAAAGTTTGCCGGCCGTTGAAGCGCCGTCCCTCCCTGCTTGGGTCCTCCTCCTGCGAATCGACGACGACGACGACGAGCCACTACTGACGACAACTAGAAGGCAGCAACCCCCTCGCCTACGCCCTCGCGCCCACTCCATCTCGTTCGCCGGCGGCCGCACCACCACAAGTCGCACGAACCGGCGAGAGGCCGATCTCGACGGACGAGGTCTCGTGTGCGCTGGGCCTTCTCCGCACCGCCGTCCCCTCGCTCGCCGCCGCTACTTCCGCTGCGCCCACCGCCGTCGACACGCCGAATATCGTCTAAAGTGTGCGATCGAGGCCACCAGAGCAGGACGCCGACCAACGCCGCACACTCAAGGACCCCAGGACAGGCACCGAAGCCCCCCCGCGTTTGGCGCTGGCTCCCCACCTCCTCGTTCTCCCGACACTCGCCCCAAACATCTCGCTATTCTCGCCCCCGACCACCGCCAACGATGGACCCTTCAGCGTTGAACCACTCGAGCTTCTTCTCGTCGAACCACTCGCTCCTGCACCAACTCCCGCAACCCGACTTTCTCAGCCAACAGCTCAACCCGTCCGCGCAAACCATCATCACCGGCGCTCAGCTCGAGCAACTCGAATCCGGTTCCCCATCGTCCACCACCACGGCTTCGCGTCGCCCGAGGAAGAAGATGCGCGGAGGGGCAGACACGGGCGAGCTGCTGAGCGACGACGACGTCCTCACGTCCGAGGAGGGTGGGTTCGACGACGCCGACGGCGACGAGGCGAAGCCCAATGCGACTGATCTAGCAAAGAGGAGCACTAGGGTCAAGGGGAAGGGCAAGGCGAAGGATGAGGACGAGGAGGAGAGCGACTTTGGTGGACCGGGAGGTGCTGCCGGCGCGACGACGAAAAAGGCAAAGGGGAAGAAGAGCGGCGACAAGAAGAAGAAGGCGGGCAGGGCGTGTGGTGTGTGTCAGAAAGCTCATCTGACTTGCGATGATGGTGCGTCTTTCTACTCGTTTCGAGGGCGAGGCAGGGCGGAGGGAAGCTCACTCAATGCGTTGCTGGCCGTGCGTGGGGGGGCAGGTCGACCGTGTATCAGGTGCATCAAGAAAGGCTGTCCAGAGAAGTGTCAGGACGGTGCGAGGAAGAAGGCAAAGTACCTTCAGGAGATCCCAGATGAATGTGCGTCCTCTTCTCCGTTTGAGCTGGAAGCCGAGGTGAAGCTGATATCGGGCGCTGTTTGTTTGCAGTGCTCGAGAGACGGCCACCAACAGTGGCGGTGACGGTCGAGGAATCACCTGCTCCGACTGCACCTACTCAAGTTGATGATAATAGTCCGCCATCATCCCTCTTCCTATCCCTTACCCCTATCACTGAGCAAGACTCTCACCAACCAGACTACCTCGACCCGACCAACTCACTCTCTTCTCTCCTCCCCTCTCAAAACCCACCCACGTCTCAACCCGACCCCTCACCCCAACCTTTCAACTTCGATTCCATGCCCTATTACGACAACACCTTCTCGAACGAGTTCGGTTCCGAAGCCGCCAACCTCGAATACGCGATCCTCTCTTCGATGCTCAACGGCAACGGCTTCTCCCTCGACACTTACGGCAACAGCACCAGTACAGGCGAGCAACCTGGGAGTCGAGTAATGAGTCCGTTGGGAGGGAATATGGGCCTTCACCAGCCGCCGGGGGAGTTTGGAGGAGGATTGTTTGGAAGCACGAAGGCGGAGACGGAAACGAACGGAGGGCAGTATGGGACGGACGACTTGTTCTCCCTCGGTGAGGCGAGTGGGGTTGGAGCAGGATCAAGTACGGCGAGTACGAGCGGAGCGGTGAATGGTGGTGCGGGAGGACAGGCGGGCGTAACGGCGGGGCAGCAGCACCACACCGCCCAC